>VYZP01071873.1:574-15256 GCA_013400635.1 Hypocryptadius cinnamomeus
TTTTGTACTTGCACCGCTGAAAATGGATGCTGAGTCCTATTTATATGTTCAAAAAGAAGTCCTTAAATCTTTTAAAGTACAGAAGGCTTGGGGGACCTCCCTGTAGGTGCCCCTGTTTATATTGCCAAAGTTTAGCTGGTGGTTGCAAAAACCCAGCAGCCAACTTACTAATGAGCTTGTTTTGACAGGACTGCATAGCTCATTGCTTATTAATGCAGTGTTGCTGGCTGGATCATGCCACACTTTCTGGAACTGTAAAAGTGATTCAGGAGACTGTATCAAAACCAAGCTGCAAACATAATTTGGAACCAGACTCACTGGATTCACAATCCAGACCAAATAATCAGAACTGCAATGACATTTTCCCATGCACTGCTATTCTCTTCAGCTCAAAACTTTGAGTCTTCAGTATTCTGAGACAAATTTATCCTGGGGATAACTCAAATGAAGTGAATGAAGTCACACCAGGGATTCATTTGGCTCATTACTAACATCTTGCCTCCTACCAGCATGCTCTGCATTGCTCAGCTGGCACACTCTGGGGTGTGATGAAGACAGAAAGGGTCAGTTCAGCTTTCAGGCTCTGCTATCTTTTTCATGGCAAATAGTTGGGTTTTTTAAATTTTATTTTTAAAATAAGAGGAATATAAGTGTTATGGGCTGAAAGTAGTTTAGAAACCTAGCAATATCAAAGTGATAACAGAGGGAATTGCAGTGATCAGTGGGGAGATACCTTCCTCAAATTTATTCCTTCTCTTGTGCTAGGTAGCTGAAATTTTGCAGTGTAATGCACTTTGTTAGTGTGTTTAGGGATTCAAGAGACCTTCATGATCCTGTTGACTTGCCATAAAACATCCTATGGGCTTTTCCATATGCAGTTTTTCTGAAAGAATCCTTTTTCTTGCTCAATTTCTAACTGAAATGTGTAAAGATTGATTGACATCAATCATCATCTATGACATCAGCAATCTTTGACAAGCTTGAAGAATTGATCCATTTGGCCTGAGAATTAATCTGGCATTGAAGTCTCAACAGTGTCTACTCAAGGATGACCTCAGGGCATGTTTTGCAAAGAATCTTTATTAATTTAGATTTAGAAGTCTCCAGAATAAATACAGTAGCTCTGTTTTATTATTCCATTTACACAAATACATTGAGGGAAACAGTGGAAATTGGAAAGTCTGAAACATTTCCTTTTCTTTAAATAAAAATATTTATGACACTGTTATTACATTACATACATGCACATGCATGTGTAGATGCACACAGACATGTAGACACTTGTGGACATATGCACACAGAGAAGTATGCACATCTTTCTCCCTGAGGAGGCATTTGTATCCCATTGATTATACAACATTGCCCTTAAAAATCATGGAGAATAGGTTAAACTAAATTCTCACTGAAAATCCACAAAAAATATCTTAAGAGTATAAGAGTGAAGCTACATTTCCAGTTTATGGAGGATATAAGAAAATGCCAACATTACACAAAACTTTGCCAGTATGTCTCCGCCAAGGCAACATAAATCTGGAGCCACACTGTACTATGTCAGATCAAATCTCTGGGGATCAAGTCTTGAAAAACAAAAAAAACCCAACTATATGCTCATGCAGTTCTCGCTGACTAATTGTATCACCTCCAGGACTGACAGAGGATCATTACAGTGGATGAGCAGCACACTCACCTTCTGGGTTTGGACCTGTTCAGCCCAAGAGCTCCAGAACACCTGGTTCGTGTTGCTCTGATACACAATTCTGATGGTTCTAAGGAACTTATTTATCTACAAGTCTACATGTCTGTCTTACTATGCATATAAGCACAGTATGGACTTGCCTAATCTCTCCTCTGTGAGACTAAAATATTGTCTTTTATTTTTAGTGCTCCCACAGATGTCATTGGAATTACTTGGATATACTTGAAAGCCAAGCTTGGTCTTAAGTTCATAAAAGTTAATAGTATCAGTAGAATACTGTAATTAGAAGATCTCCTACACTTAGGAGGAACAGTAGGATTTAATAACTTATGATTTCAACTCTGATATATGTTCATGGGGTTACAATAAGCCTTTTTCTTTTCCATACTAAAAGAACCTGCACTGACTGGTTTTCCTCCAAATGTTTAATATGATTTATAATAAAAGCTCTTTTTTCTTCTGTGAAAATGAATCCAAGGGACAACTTCTCTCTCCTTTCAAAAGTATTTAAAATTGTTTCAACTTCACTATCTGTATGCATTGATTTAATAGAATAATCTTCAATAAGAATAGGAATACATCTAAATAGTACTTTTTTATTTGTGCTGCTATGTATTCAGCAGTTATGACCCCGTAACCTTTCAGCTCTCATTGCTGGAATCAGAAACAGCAGACTGTGATACGTTTTCTTTGGCCTCATGATAAGACATAATTGTTTTTGTTTCAGTCCATGTTGCTTTCACTGTCATGGAATTAGGCTTCAAAAATTAGCTTTGAAAAAACGTAACATCTCAAATTGAAGAAAGCTGACTTAAAGAAAAATGTGCATTATTCCACCTGCATTTTTTGATATATTATACCAAAATTATATGAGTATATGGTATGAGTATACGGTATCCTAAATACTGAAAACTCTTCAGTTTTGGTTAAGCAGAAAACACCTTTTGACTCTTAGTGAAATGTCTGATAAATATTAATTTCTCTGTTTTTGTTGAATAACTGAACATTGTCCACATTTCCTACAATTTCTTCCCCTGCAAATGTTTGATTCTGGGCCAACGAGAAAATTATATGATCTTTCACTCTCCTCTGAAATAAAAAGTGTTCACATAAAACAAGGCTATTATTAAGTGCACTTTGACTTACAAGATTCTTCAATGCACACTAAACATACCATGTTAAATCTTACTAAAAGGGGGAAGCAAGCTGCCATGATGATGATGTTGTGATCCTTCCTAATCACCTGTGCTGGGATTAACTCATCTAAATTTTATCACCTTTAAGACAGAATTCTTGTTTTAGCTGATCATTACAGCTTCTGCTATTCTAAGAGGAGTAAGATGAGCCTGGTCCCTGTAGTGATACCAAGGGGCTGGAAAGGATTTAAAGAGTACTGAGAAAAGATGTTGTAGGGAAAGGTAGAGGCAATCAACAGTCAAGGAGAGTGGGATAACCCAAATGGGATGAAAGGAGAAAAGGCAGAGTTCCTGTTCAGCAAGGGAAAGGAACATTGAGGGCACACTTCATTAAATACTTACATACAGTAAACAATAAATAAATGCAGGGTGAGAAGAGACTCTCAAGGACAGCTGTAGCTGGCTTGTTGCTTAGGAGATTTAAAAGTGCAAGCCAGCTGGGAGAAAAACCCAGACAGTTCAGAGGTGGGGTTACATTTCTTTACTAGTCTGTGTTTTTCCATGTAAACACTAACAAAATTGAAATGATCACTAATAGAAAGGAATTTATAAGACCTTCTGTGGAAGATATATTTCTAGTTCACCAGAAGTCCTCCCCTCTTCAGGAGACCCACCATGATGGTGTGCTCCAAAGTGGGGTTTCCTTTTAGTTTCTTCTGATTGATTATTCATTTCCTCCATAATGTGGATGTTCCAAAGCTTTTTTTAAGTTTTATTGCCTTTCTATAAACAGCTAATGCACCTGTTGATATGGAGGTTGCTTTTTCAGAGATCTACATCCATTTGAATACACAGTTTTGCCAAGAAAAAGGATAAAACTAGGAAGAAATTCCTTACCTTGAGGGTGTTGTAATAGTTTGCCTGGAGAAGCTGTGGATCCCCCAGCCTTGGAAGTGTTCAAGGCCAGGCTGGATGGGGCTTTGAACAAGTCTAGTGGAAGGTGTCCCCTCCCATTTCAGAGGGGTTGGAACTAGATGATCTTTACAGTTCTTTCCAACCAAAACCATTCTAGGATTCTATGAAATTAGCACTGGTTGGTCAGGCAATGGAGTTGGAAGATGGTCTCAAGGGTGCATTTTATAAACACTCGTCATATTTTCTTTGAATGTGTTTAGATTTACACCTTATAATGGCCATCTTTGCTAAAATGTTAGGAAGTGCATTTATGTATCTTCAGTTCCCTGCAGCATACAGATGTTTGAAGAAAATACCAATAGTAAGAATAACAAAAGCAGTTTCCAGGACTTCAAAGTAATAACACTCCATGAAATCCTCTTAAAGTATATGGTTCTTCATCTAATATTTCTGCAGTTGGGATGTTTTGGGGCAGATGCATGCTATGAAAACAGGTAGCCTGTTGATACAGATGCTGTCGGATCTCAGTTGCTTGGATGAGAGGGACAGAGGCACCTGTTTAATTAGCTGTGTAAGTATAGAAACCTATGAATAGACCAAACTTGTTCAGAAATGGCCACTTCTGGCAAACTGATAAATGCTGCAGTAATTTTTAGAATTAACAAACAGGAACAGAGCAGTAGGGTAGCATGGGATTAATTATGATTAGCTGTAGAACCTCAAATTCCTTCTAATCTTCAGAAATTTTTAAAAACCAAGTAAGGATAAGGTTAAGACATCTGATTTCTTTAACACAAAACCCCCTCAGAACTATACATGGGTGTTAATCATAGTGAATTTTCATTTATATTTTAGGAGTAAATGAAGTATCTTTAACAAAAGGCTTAAAGAATTTCATGAAAGTGTGCTTTTCCAGATGCAGAATATTGCTGGTTTGCTTTTATATGGCTATCATGTGTTTCAAAGTAAATTTAACCTTAATTATGTTGAAAGTCTCTGTAGATTTTTTAAGTAGCTGCAAATCTTCAATGCTGAATATGGAGTAACAAATTTCCTATTAGAGAAACATATTGGTAATTTGTTAAACAAGTCACACCTGATTGCCAGTTACACCTCATTGGTATGCTGTTAAGACAAGCCCCTTCACATTTAGTTAAGTATTGTTTCAAACAACTTGCCAGCAAAGATTTTTCTTTGGATCTTGGAAAGCAATATTTTATACATACTCAAAAACAATAACATTTGAATGACAGTTATTTTCAACTTGGGATTTTGACAAAGATTCTTAATTGTTATTCTGAGGCAAAAATCTTCATTAACAGGGAGTTGGGTTATGAATATTTATCAATTACTTAAGGAGAGAATCCTTGAGAGGAAATGTTATTTTCTAAATAATTCAGCCTATGAAAATTAGTCTGGGAATTCCTAAGTTTACATTTAAAATACATATGAAATTCCTACAGCTCTTAAAACCTGAACTGCTTCAAATCCTCACTTAACCACTACTTTGCCACTGTCCTTGTACCCAAACTGCCACACTTGGTCTTCATGATCCAGGTTTTTTTCTCTGAAGACAAGGAAACCTGGTATTTTGAATACAAAGACAGTTCACAGAGTGATGGTTGGGTTTGGGTGCGGCTAAAACAGGGTCACTCACATGGCTTCTCAAATTTAGTTCCCTTTTTTGATTTTAAGAAACCACTTCTTAATAGTGTTTCTTCCTTCTTTGGTTTTTTTTTCCCTATAAATAAATAATAGCTGAATAAAGGAAACACCCTGGTTGAATAGAGTGAGAAGGTTTATGAAAATCAGAAAGCAAAGGGTGAACGAAACAGAAGGAATAAAAGGATAATATTTTCTCCCTTCTTCTAACCTACCTCATCACACCATGATCAAAAGCAATGGATATTGATGGGATATAGTTTCTTTCAAAAAAAAAAGGCAACACATATTCAGAGAGTGAAACACATTCATTTGAGGATGACAGATTCTTTGCATGTAACTCAGTAGATGAATGCAGCACTGATTGAATCACACAGTTTTCAAACAAGATATTATTTCATTATTTTACACTGGTCCTTTGTTTGCACTGTACTATTTAAATATTGAAGCATGGTACAAGACTTTAACAATCCTGATTCAACCTACATTCCAAATACAAGAAATGGGTAAAATTGTCATTTAATGAGAACAGAAAAAAGTTGACAAATAAATATTTATAGAATTGTTGAAATACCTCATCCAGAGTTGCAGTCCAATGATGCTTGTAGCTTGTCATTCTGCATTGTGCTTTGGAAAAAATGTGATGCGAATTTCTCTCTTCTGCTGTCCAATTATAGTGACAACTCTTACATCAGGGTGAGAGTAGGACAACAGAACTAACAGCAATGGGACTTGCTGTTGCCTGCATGTTGCACAGCTGTCTCTGCTGGCTAAACCACTGGTACTACATGCCCTTGCTTAAAGCCCTGGTTCAGATCAGAGCACTGTTTAAACTTAGGCTCATGATAAAATACAACTTTCTGTAGTTGCAAGGGAAAACTTGGACAGGCAAATGTAATTGCAAGCAGGTGCATGCTGGAGTCTGCATGCCTGAAACAGCCCTGAGAGGTGCACACAAAGCTGGAGTGCTAATTCAGGACTCAATGTTCCGTGAAGCTCTGCACCAGCCCAGCAGAAACAGGAAAAGAACACAGGAGGCTTACACTAACCTATGTTGCTTAATTTAAGCATAGGAAGTGTCCCAGGAATATTGCCTGCAGGAAGGACAAGATGGCAAGTGCTGCTCTCAGGGCTGGGAGGAGGCAAAGTGCACTCTTCACCTCTGGAAATGGAAGTAGACCTGCTGCATGGCAGGACTTGTGGATTGCCTTGGCTGCTCGGTAGGAATAACACGTGTTGGCAATAAACTGCTGCACACACTGAGTAATGCTGGTTTTCTATTGTAGAACTGTCTGTTTTCCTGACCAAATGTTGAAAAGTAGGTATGTTCTCCACTATCTTTACATTTTTATCCTAATAACCCAAAATCCTGGTGATGGATGTCAGTCATTGTGTGAGTATATCTGTTTTACCATGTGTCTAAATTTTAAGGCTTGCTTTCAGGCTTGCTAAAGTAAATATATAACAGTATATTCAGACCGATGAATATTTTGGAACTGTACCACTTACCGGTGCTGAAAATGCATTTTCTGTGCAATTGATGGGTTATTGCAACACAACTGAGTCAATACATCTGGCTGATGCTTTATTCCCAGTCATAGCTTCCCTTTGGCATTTTTCATCTTAGTTGAGAGGGAAAATCCTTAGTAACTGACTGTTAGGGTTATATCTTATAGTATGAAGAATTGGAGATTTCATTTTACGTTTCTGTATGAAGAAAATAAGCCAATTTGACTGACTTATCATGCAAAGGAGAAGACTGCTAGCTCTTGGAATCCATCTTGTAGTTATCCTCTGCAAATGGGGGTCAAAAAGCTTTGTCTGTCACAGCCACAGAACTACTGAAGACACTAAAATTGTCAACAAATTTGGTCCAGGGGTCCTGTTTGTAGTGGAAAAGATGTTTCTCCATCATCATAAAAAGTCTACTCCATTTTTCATGAGGCAACTTTGAAAACAGTGTGTTAGCATCATATTTAGCTGTATGTAAATAGAACAAGTTGTAATCAAAAACTGAACAGATGGTTTCCAATTTGGGGTTTCACTAACTTCTTTTGCAATTCCTGAGAATAAAAGTGAGGAGTAGATTTTAGGGTTGCACCACTTTTTGAAGCTTTCCTTCAGAAATGTCACAGGTTACTAAGATCCAAAAGGTGCCTTCATACTCCCTGGAATGAATTAGTTCCTGCCTAAGTCAGGTGGCAATTGATGTTTCTGTGCCATCCACTGCTCTGGCAGCTAGATGGCAACTGCAGCAGCCATGCTGTCCTTCCAGCCCCTCTGCTGTGTTATCTTCCAACTCCTGCCTTGCTGTTGTTTTTCTCAGTCTAACATTTAATAATTCACATTGGAACTATCTGACTGTTCTTTCTCTATCGAAGTACAACCATTGGATACATAATAGCAGGAAAGCAGTCAGGCAACCATTTTTGTGTGTGTGTGTGTGTGTTTAAAACATTTTGCTTCCAGCAGCACAGCATTTGGAGGAACAAAAGAGATACTGAGCAGAGATGAACTGGATGGGGAGGGAATTGAATGGGTTGAAAGATAAATGACAATATGCTCAAGGGTTATGAGAGCCATCTAGCGATAAATACACTAGGAGTGAAAAAGGTCACTCTGAATAAGTGAGTGCAAAAAGTAATCAAGCATTAGAAAGAGGGACATGCCATGTGTAAAGAATGAGGTTCTGGAGTTAAGAGTATAAATACTGATAAGGAAAAGAAAGTGGGAGAATGAAAGCAGATTGCCCAAGAGCTTTCAAAAGTTGCACAATAAAATTGGCTTCAAGAGCACCAGGACAAAGAGATACTGAAAAAGGCAAGGACTTCCTCAAGGGAAGCAGATGCCTGGGTCCAGCCAGGGAGCAGCCAGGCAAGTCAGAGCTGGAGTGCAGAGTGGGCACGGCACAGCCCTTTGTGGGAAGCTGTTGTGCCCAAAGGCAGCCCCCACAGCTTTGGGGCTGCTCTAACAGAGAAGAGCAATGGCTGCAAATGGGGATGAGGCCAGGGGCACAGCACAGATGTGTCCTCAGCAGCCCTTTGCTTGCCATATTGCACTGCCATCAGGAAAGGCAGAAGCTGCGTGCCTGCAGGAATTGCTTCGGGCTGGTCATGCTTGTTCTGCAGTCAGATTCTGCACGAAGCCTCTGTCTGGCATTCATGGAAGATCTACCCTGACATGCAGCAATGATAGCTTGCTGGGAATGTTTTTTACTGCTACGAGACTGAATCATAGGCAGAGCCTAGTCATTTCAACACCCACCTGGTTCAGTTTAACACAAGACCTATTTCTATAAATTTTACAAGTCTTCCATATGGCATATACAGAAGATTAATTTTGGACCCCTGCTGCATGTTTACATCTTGATTCTGGGCACTTTAATACGTAGTTAAAGATGGAAAAAATCTCAGGAAAAAAATCCCTGTGTTTCCTGCCAGCTTGTCTAACTAGTTCTTATCAGCCTGTCTCCTGGGCTGTGAGAGTGTGGGCTTTAGGCTTTTCATCTCTGCATGTCATGGACAGCCCACAGGGTAAGAACACAGAAATGGCAGCTATAATACCAATGTTAAGCCAAACAAGATCAATGCATCAGAAACCTGATCTCAGCTGAGGGAGGGGATGCTATCCAGAGGGACTTGGACAAGCTTGAGAAATAGGCTTGTGTGAACCTCATGAGGTTCACAAGGCCAAGCACAGGGTGCTGCACCTGGACTGGGACAAGCATCGTTATCAATACAGACTGAGGGATCAACACATCGAGAGAAACCCTGGTAAGAAGGACTTGGGGTGCTCATGGATGGATGAAGGGATGGATGAAAAGCTTCACATGAGCTGACAATGTGCACTTGCAGCTCAGAAGGACAACCACATCCCTGCCTGCATCAAAAGCAGTGTGGCCAGCAGGTAAAGGGAGGTGTTTCTGCCCCTCTGCTCTCATGAGATGAGCTGGAGTTCTGCCCTCTGCTCTGGGGCCCTCAGCACATGAAGGAAGAACCATTTCAAGAGGAGGGCCACAAAAATGATCAGAAGGATGGAGCACCTCTTCTATAAGGACAGGCTAAGAGAGCTGGGACTGTTCAGCCTGGATAAGGGAAGGCTCCAGGGAGACCTTACTCTGGCCTTTCAATATTTAAAGGGGGACCCTTATAAGAAAGATGGAGACATATATTTCAGCAGGGCCTTTGTGACAGGACAAGTGGTAATGGTTTTTAACTAAAATAGAGTAGATTTTGACTAGATATAAGAAAGAAATTTTTTATGATGAGAGTGGCAAAACACTGGAACAGACTCTCCAGAGAGGTGGTAGATGACCCATCCCTGGAAACATTTAAGATCAGGTTGGATGTGGTGCTGGTTGAAGATGTCCCTGACCATTGTGTGGGGAATTGGACTAGATAACCTTTACAGATCCCTTCCAACATAAACTATCCTACACTTCTGTGAATGCATGAAACCTGATTTGTCTGACCATTCAGATAGACCTGAATGGCATATAGCTCCTGATAGTAACGTTCTCCAGCTCTCTTCTTCTTCCTTATAGGAGGATTGCAGGTAATAGTATGGGACATTTAAGAAACTCAACTAATGCCTGATGAATTATACAAGAAAAGAGTGATGGAGAACATATTGGTGTTCAAAGGTCCCCCCAAATCCTGAGTTAAAATTGTGATTGGGTAGGAATAAGGGGAATTCTGCATAAGATAATTTAATTTTGGTATTTTGGGGGCTGAGTAGTTCCTGAGCCACTTGAGAGGTCTATCATGGAGTTCTGTAGTGGTTCCATACTTGTAGGAGCCCTTGGCTCTCGTTGGTTGCTCCAATATTGCTCACATGAAACTCTCTATGGCTTCATCAGAAGAGAACTGAAACCTGCATCACCAGTTGTGGAACACTCCTGGGGATATGAGTGAGGGGCACAGGCTACAAGGATTGGGATTTCAGCAAGGCTATAAGCATTGCGATTAGCATTTTAGCACCACTAGATTATTTTAATTGCTTGCCACAAGGAAGGGAGAAGACCTACAGTGAAGTGTTGCTTTTGCCTTTTTTCTCTAGAAATGTCTTCTTTTTCTCTTTGCTAGTGAGAAAAGACAAACTTTGTTTGTTTGTTGTTTGTAAGACTCTTCCCATCTGCTTTCTTCCAGAGTTATTGAGCTGTGGTTTTAATGTGAGACAATCACTGAAATAACATTTAAATTGAGATATTCCTTGCTTATTTCAAAAGAAAGCTATGCATAAAGAGGGAACAATCCAATACAGAATTTCTTTCATGATTGATCTCTACTTGTAAGGAGATTTTCTGCATTTCTCCCTTAAGGGAAAAAACAAACTTTTGTATACTCTTAAGTGAGATCAAGGCCTGTTTTGAAAAGATTAACATATAACTGTACTGGGAACAGCCAACAAGACATATAGTAAAGGAAACTTCATAGCAATGTGTAACTGGGATTACTGTAAGTTGTTGGTGGTTGATTATAATGAAGATAAGAACAAAAATTAAGAAAATGTCCAGTATGTGATACCTAGAATAAAATTAATATCAATAGTATTCTTGCTTGGTCTGACCCTGCTGGGAGGTTTAACTGACTCTCACCATTATTGTTTCTGCTTGGAAGCTGAGGAAGTCCTTTTATGCCCAAAAGATATATGCCCAGCAATAGAGAGTTATCAAAGAGATGTGTGTCTCTCCACCATGGAGGAATAAATGTGCAAGAAAGCTTCTATGTCCACAGTGAATCAGTGGCTTCTCAGTGCTGGCTGGCTTTGAAAGCTAAGATATCACAGGATATGTAGTTCTGAAAATGATGGATGGCTTGATCCCAGGCCCCAAAGTCCCACCCTGGGCACAAGAGATGGATGGGGTCTTCTGCAGGGATCCCAGCACCCAGGTTGCCTGGCGAATGAGCCACTGGGGGCTTCACTTCTGAGACTATGTGTATGCACACAGAGGGCAGCATTTTCCAGCCCCAACAACGAAAATGAAGGGGAATGTGCAAGGACTATGTTCCAGAATTTTGTTTATGCTCTTCCTAAAGGCATTAGAGGGGACTGCCCCCACTTGTTCAGATTGAACAAATTCCATCTGACATAGCAGCTGGACAAAATCTGAATTTACTTCCTAGGTAATAAGAACACATTGCCACAGCTGAGCCCCATGTCCCACTCCTGTGCCATGATGTGTCACAAGGTTGTGTCCCCAAAAGCTGGGCAGAGATAATTGTTTTCTGTCTTTAACCATTTTTAGGAGTTTTGTTCTCATCCTTTCAGCTTTAATGGCTTGCCTCTTTCCTGTGGCCTGGATAATCAATGCTGCAGTGTTTATAATCAACACTGAGTGATTTTTCATGAAGTGAAACACAAAGAGTGGCCTTGCTGAGTAGGCAACATGAATGTATTTGATTTGTATTTTATTCTCCACCATTTTTTCTTAACTTGACCCCCTTTCTTCCCTGCAACTATCAGGCTTTCAGCATAAATGATAGAGCAGAGGCATGCACTAGCTTGCTTCATATGAGGCTATATTCACAGTTGCTGGTGTTCCATAAATCACACCTGAACAGCTGAGCTTTGGTAGAGGTCTATGGATCTTATATTGGTTCTGCAAACACATATGTAGAGAAAGAAGTTGAGAGGAGTATTTGCATAGTTCTGTGGACAGGGAATTCCACAGGAAACATTTCTTACCCTATGCAGAACTTTTCCCTGCTGGCTGTCTTCAGGTCTAGCATTAACATCATATCACAAGCAAATGTCAAAGATGTTTTATCAGGTTATTCCATTTTGGTTTTGCCATTAATATGCACCTACATAGTTTTGTCTTCTTTGTCCTTACACTCCAGTTATTAAAACACTTTAATATTCCCTATGGATCTTCTTTAGTCAGCCTATACATATTTAATACAGGCAGCTCCTCTGAGGGAAGCAGTCCTTCTATCAGCACCTTTGCTGAAACACGCTTACGTCTTCCTTGAATGCAAAGTGGAGGAATACACTTGTAACTAAATGACTTTAGAGAAAAAGCATCGAGTGAACATCATGAACTCTTCAATTCCTAATTTCTAAAAATGACACTGATGTACTAAAAAAGCCATTATGCATCAGTATGTGTTGTCTTACAGGAATGAGGTGTCACATAGCAAAAGCACATGTGCAATAGGAAGAAAATATTGCTACCCTTAAAGAAATGATATTTATAATCTAAAAAAAAAAGCTGGGCAGAAAGATGGAGCTTGGAGGCAGTGCTGAATTGAAAGTATAATCTTGCCTTTGGTTTTTCAGCCATCTCTGAGGTAGCTGCTCTGGCCAGTGACGGGCTAGGGTCCCCCAAAAAATATTTGAGGAAAGAATGGATGAAAGCATTTGAACCAAGACTCTTTTGTCTGAAGAATTATTTTAAGCATCTTAGTTGTGTCTAACTTCCACCTTCCATCAGGGTTAGTTTTCATAAGGGTCATGCTTTTATGATTTTCCACTCCTATTTTTCAGTGCCTGCAGGATGAACTATTCTTCTCATGGATGACACATTTTCAAGCAAATTTCTATTTTGCTGCTCTTTGCTCACACACTGAGTTGCAAAATATTCTTGTCCTTCATCACTGCATAACATTATGTGAAAATAAACTAATGTAGCATTTTCTCCTTTAGGTCATGCATGTTGATATTCATTCAGACTGGACCTAAGGCAGAACTCTCTCTCCTGGAGAAAAATCACCTCCTCTGGCTTTAGGTAGATCTTTCTTCCTGGCACAGAAAAGGATTCAGGGATGGGTGCACAGCTGACTTTTCTCTGTCACAGTGATGACTGGCTCTCCAATAAAAGCATCTCCCCATTCTTATTGTTCTGTGAAAATCAGATATTTTTTAGCTCACTTTGCAGACACCAATTGGCAGTGACATTCTGCCCTTTTAGAAAAGTAAATTCAGTCACTGAAAATGTAAGTTCCATTCCTGCAAACAAATATGTGTGCATAGTCTGTGCCTCTTTGCTGATCCATATTGATCAGGGATAAGGGTCTGTCTCTGCAGATAGCTTTGAAGGTTCAAGGTCTCTGTTGTGGCAACATGAGCAGTTTGCTGAGAGCCTGTACATAAAAGGAAACTGGGAGATGAAGTGGAAAATCTTGTCTCTGACCTCCCCCCCGTGACAGCATGGGAGGAAAGAATGTCAACTTGGGCATTTTTCTGCTTTAACTATGAATAGCTCCAGTGGAGTTAATGATACTTAACTAGTGTTTCTGTAGACAGCTAATCTGTTCTTCTGATCCTCCCAAGGCTCCCTGCCCCCTTTCCCCTTTTTATTAAAAAATGAACCCACTCAAGGCAGAATTTTAATCTTTTGTGACCTGCAGTTTTCATAAAGAGCTGGTTGGACAGGAGCAATCATAAAGTTTCTGTATCTGATGGCATTGTTCTGGAAGTATTTGTTCTGCTCCCCACTTGTGGTTCAGCTGATAAGCACAGTTCAAGAAATAAAAAAAGCATTGTTGTTTGTCAACAGGCATAACAAAACCAGATTGTGTTCTGATGGTATTTTAACAGAGATATTCTTTTAAAAATGTGCAAAGTTGACTGTGCTGTTTTGGATAGACATTTTCTAAATGCACAAATGCAATGGGAACAACAAAAGACATTAAAATCTTTAAGATGAAAGAGATCAGGCAGATTTTTTAATGTACAATCCATTAAGTTGTCTGAGGGATGGATTATGTGCTGTAATTATCACCATAAATGCACCTGATTAAAAAATTTACATAATTAGTGTATTAGTAAGTAGCTTTAAAAAGAACTGGTACATATATTTGTGTGTGTGTGTGTATATATATAGTCCAAAAGGTCATGCACACATATATATGCAAATTATATATCTAGTCCAAGAATTTCTTATACTTATCTAGTATAAGAAATTATATATCTAGTAAGCAGGACCTTCCTTCTGTCATAATTCAAAGACCAGTAGCTGAAAAATGAGAAGCTGGAAATCTTTAGGAGAAGATTTCAAAGTGGTTTATAATACAATAATTTGGTAGGCCACCAGCTTCTAAGAGCTGTAGCAGCTCTGCCTACGAGTAGCATTTGTATGGTGGCAGGATACAGGGGCCACTACTGGAAATTTTTGCTATATGTCAAATCCTTTATGCCAAAAGTCCCTCAGTGAGGTGCAGCACATCATGTGGGCTCTGACACTTGGAGTCAACTGCTGAAATTTCATTGAGAGAGGAAGTTTGAGATGAGCAGTTTTAACACAAAGATTTTCCAGCTTCCCCAGACTCA
>VYZP01071902.1:0-10336 GCA_013400635.1 Hypocryptadius cinnamomeus
ATATATATATATATGTATATATATATTACTATTTAAAGTATTTGAGGTGGAGGGGGAGAACTGCTGAACAGTGGTAATTAGAAGACAATGAAAAGCAGAGTAAGTAAACTTAGCTTTCCTAATAGAAGTAAAGTCCGAGTGCATCCCGTTGGACTTTGTACCTCCAGGATAGGTCTTTGTAAGTGAAAGTACTTCTGCTGTAGGTGCATCAAGTTCACCTGACTGTTCACCTGGTGCATCAAGTTCAAAGACTGCAAACAAAACTTTTCTATAGCAAAAAAGTGCATAACATGGATTGTATACCTGTGCCAGTGTGTGAAATGTGCAGAGGCAGGACATGGAGGTGACCGTTCAGGGTGCTAGGACTGGTCTGCTGGAGATAAATGGAGCCAGTGCAGTCACACAAGGAGACCCTTGGCTAGTGGTGAATGCCCAGGGGACTGCAGGAAACACTGCAGGTTGTTGTGCTGAGGCCTGCTGTTCTAGCCATCCTCTTTATCAATTGATTTTATGTTTTTTCTGCTTTAATACTTATAAATCAGAGTATAGTAGTTTTTAGATAGACATGGAGTATTTTATCATTACATACTCTACTATTTTCTTAGGAAATTTATTTACATAAGGGAGTGACTGTTGTCTTCCCAATGAGAATTTTTAGTAGAAAATAACATAGTAGTCTTTCACATTTTGCATCACATACCAAATTGTGCTGAGAGTGCAGCTAATCGTCAGTTAAACAACTTGTTCAGTTGATGATTGGCCCGTTGCTCCATATCCATAAAACATCCAGGTGTTGGAGCAGGAAGCAGCCTGAGCATGGTAGTACCACCTGTTGAAAGCCAGCAAAGGAAAATAAAATGAGGATGCACAAAAGAAGAATTCTTTATTAAAATAAATTACTAAATTATTGCTGACTTACAGGCAGCTATTTTAAGGGTCACCTATAAATGGGGTAAAAGGAGGCTACTGTTCTTCCTTTTATGGGCTGTGTGACCAACAATGGTTCATTGAGTTAACATTCTTCATCCTTCAGATGCATCCTTGAGTATTATTAGTAGTATTAATACTCAGGACACACATAGTAATTTTATATGTGAGCTTCAGGATTCTGCTGTTGTTTTCTTATGAATTTCTCTTGGCATCGCAGGAAGGATTTGTGTTGGGTTTGTTGTTGAGATAGATGAACTACAACTTCTGTCAGTGCATTAGGTTGTTCTTTTTATTGCTGTTACAACCTCCTCATCATCTTTGTTGCTTCAATATTTTGCTGAATAGCTTGCATTCACTGTTACAAATTATGATAAAATTAATTTTATTAATATTAAGCTAGAATTATATTAAGTGCTGCGAATTCATAGTTGTAACTAAATTCAGCATACTATACTTAATCTTTATTTTCACGCAGAAGAGTGTAATGCTTAGCATTTGGATTAGGCAAACTAGGTGATTTTTTTTTTCCTCTTCTTTGCTTTTCCTGGGAGGGTTCCCCTTTTTCACTTTTTGTAGTACCTCAAAATGTATAAATCATTTTCCCCCATAATGTGACTGAACATTTATTGGAAGTGTGACT
The DNA here is from genome assembly GCA_013400635.1 of Hypocryptadius cinnamomeus. Lineage (NCBI taxonomy): Eukaryota > Metazoa > Chordata > Aves > Passeriformes > Zosteropidae > Hypocryptadius > Hypocryptadius cinnamomeus. The sequence continues at coordinate 1,571 of VYZP01071902.1, forward strand.
TGACTTTAAAAGGCAAGTGTCATGCAATTGCCCATAAAATCATATTGAGCTGAAGTCTGTCATGTAAAACATATGTCATGTGACGAATCAAGGAGTAGAGTATATTGTGCTGTTTATGCCTTCCTAATGGCATTTTGATTTGTTACTGAAGCAATATTTACTCATTTTATGCAACTGAAATGTAGTTGTTTAAAGTAGTAAAAAATAAAATTCTATGAACTCTGCCATAAGAGCTCTGACCAGTGTAATTACTGTAACTGTGGACTTATTACTGTGATAATTTATACTGAGGAAAAGCAAGAGAAATCACGCTCATGTTGTGTTGTTTGCTTTATATTTAGGTCTTTAAAGATGGCTCAGAGCATGTATGTACATATTAAGAAACATGAAAGCAGAGAGGAGAAATCTAAATAACTAATGGTGTGAGAAGTTTACATATGATGTGTTACTATAAAGCTGAAGATTAGCAAGTCTGAAGAAGAGTTAGAAGGCATTGACTAAGTATGTAGGAGTGTGAAAGCCAACTCTATTTTTCTGTTTCATGTGACATGAGGACAACATTCAAGCTCTGAAAGCAACAATGAAAAAGACATGCTTCACACAGCATGTTGCTTAGCTTCTATTTTTGAGGGTTTTTAAAATGACTTTTGGACTCCTGACTGTCTTCTTGTTTCCCAGAAGTTGCTTCACTGTGTCATTGACATTCTGCCCTTTCCTCATGACAGTTCCCCTGAGTGCTTCTTACATCCTGAAGTTTTAGCTGTTGTCTCAGGACTGATTAAAAGATAATGCTGTGGACCCCCAGTCTCCCAGGTGGATCAAAGTGGTTCCCCTTTACATGCAACTCCATAGTTTACTTAATAGTCCAGCATGCATTGCTCCATACATATATCTGTGTTATACTACTTGAGAGGAAGGTGGACAGAGAACCTGCAGATTAAATTTTTGAAGGAATTTTTGTGCCTAACGTAGATGGATGTCTGATATTTAAAGAAATGACTGCATGTCTGTTTTCTCCTAGCTTTAATAGGTAAATCCTAGAATAATTTTAGAAAAATTATTTAGATAATAGGCAACATTTGTTATTTGAGGTACAGTAAAATAAATTCAAGCTGTTCATTGGCATGCTGTGAGAGAAATCTGAAGTTTATTTGGTGTAAAAGCTCTGGTGTGGCAATGAAAATGAATGATCTTGCTTTTTCATTTTATCTTTTGAACTCTGATCAGCTGTGATGATCCATATATACCAATGGAATCCTTTTCCAGGTAGTGAATAAAATTACTTTCTTTATTTAAAAAGGAGATACCTGAAAGGTTTCTTCATCATTGTATGAGTCAGTTTTTAGACCTTCTTGTTTTACCAGTAATTTCACATTATTTTATTGCCTTGGACTTCAAATAAACCACAGTATTTAAAATACATCTGAATCCCGTGACTTTCTGGCAATAGGAAAACTGGCTGAAATCACTAAACACTTTAAGTTTGGATGCTTAACAGTTGTTACCCATCCTGTTTTGTAACTGTGCCAGAACAAGTTCTTTTGAAATGCATGAGACGAAAATGCCATTTTCTTGAAGTGGAAGCGCCTTCCACTTTGCAGGATTGTCTCAGAGCAGGGGTTGTATTATCCTCTTAATGCGCTTGCATAACTCCCATTAACATTAATGGAAGTTACATGCACTCCCTGTGAGGTGAATGTACTCTTTTCTTGAAATGAGCGATCTATTGTGACAGATTTTCCAGTGACGTTAAATCAAATTTAGATTCCTAGACTAATGTCACTAACACTAGTCTTAGTATCTTTTGATGCTTGTAGTTTATATTAATAAAATTGCATTTTTATATTAGGTCATATGTTTCTTAAAATGGAAAATCCCATTTGCAGTCCTCTAGAAACAGGGAGATAATTTTCTTCTTCAATGTGAACCACTGTATAGCAGACTTAGTATTTTCTTTGGCTTTGTAGTTACTGCTTGCAGTCCCTTTAGAGGTAGTTTATAGAGGTTGCATGTTGCAGGTGGCAAACTGTTGGCCTGTGGTTAGGGCAGAGGAATGCTGGGTTCCTCGTTCTGTTCCTGGCCTGAAAGACTGTTTGGGTGACTCAGCTGCCTTTAGACACTAATTCATGTCTAAAATATGCAGAATCAGAACATCCTGGCTCACAGGTGTGTTGTTTAATTGTCTGTGAATTGTTTCATTGTGAGTTGAAAGTTGCTAGCTAAATGTCGAATGTTATCTCAGAAAGCACTAAAAGAATTTTATCACAATGTTAGTGAGATGTAGGTCCTGCTTTAGCATATCATGTGGTCTATGATTAGTGTAACTCCCTCCTAGGGAGTGGTTTATTTATTCCAATACAGCTGTGCTGTTGCAGCCCCTAGTGTGAACACTGTAGTACTGACATACAGTGTTTCACCTCTATTGCTTGTTCCTGTCCATACAGGAGCACACTTGGTACCTTAGCAGTGACATCCTTGTGTTTGGAGGAAGTGTGTGCCATTTCACTGTACAGTATCATACAGCGAGACATTTTAACACCCCAAGATGTTTATTGAGGATATGTCTATGTGTAGCCAAGAACAGAGCCAACAGTGAAAAATTGTTCAAGACTGTTAGCCTTCTCCAGCAAATTCCAGATGAGGTCACTGGGGGCAATGCTTGTTTTAAAGCAAAAGTCCTAATTCATAATAGATGGAGCAGAATATTAAATGTAATAAGAAGTGTCAGGAAATTCTGGGGTAACCTGTGCTGAATGTCTGACACTATCAGCATGGGAATGCCAGAAGAAAATGTTTCATTCTTACGGTTTGTTTTTTTTTTTTTTTAACATGTTAATCTGCTAGTATCTTTGAAAGATACTTTTTAAAAGATACTTTTTAAAAGAGGTCTTTTAAAGTGCCCAGTGAAGAACTTACCAATTTAGATAGTTAGCCAAACAAGTTCCAGGAGTAAAATGTAACTGGTTGCAAGTAGTGTAGACTGCACCTTCTGTGAGCACGATCCCTACCTCGAAGAGCTTTGTTAAGCTTAGTTACTAATGAGTATTGGGCCCTTTAATTTCATCTGCACCAATGGAACGACGTCTGTGTTAGCATGACCTTTTAGAAATCTTTAGGCTCACCCTCACAGGTGTCTCGTGGCAGGGTCCGGGGCAGACGCAGGCCTTCAGCCCCTTTGGAGTCTGCCACCTCCGTCCTCCGCCCCACAGCGCTGGGGGTGAGGGGTAGCTGCTGCTTGGGGCTGGCAGCACTCGGCAAGCGCTAGCGACAGGGGACAAGAAGAGCACAGACTATGAGGGGCAATTAAATTCGCCTTCCTCCGCCCGCCATGGACTATCCTCTTCGCTTAGAAAGGCTCTGTGCACCAGGTGGGAGCTCAGCGTCCTTCTCTTTGGAGCGGGGCTGGCTCTGGGACCTTCTCGGCTTCCCCGTGCGCGCCGGGGTGCGGGGCTGCGCCATCGTCTTCGCCGCTGTGCTGCCGCTGGACTTTGAACAAGCCCGGGGCTGGTGGGACAGGTTTCCTCCCTGCGCGCCGCTGGGCATTGCGCAAACTCGGGAGGAGGATCCTCGAGGTAAATGAACTTTTTTAAACGGGAAGAGGAGAAGAAGGGAGAGGAGGAAGAAGAGGCGGGGGCAGCACCCGCCCGAGCGTTTCCTTTAAACGCTTCTTCGGGAAACGGGATTCGGCTGCTGCCCAGCACCGCGGCCGGAGGATGCGCTTCCCCGCGCCGCCGGGCCCCGGGCTCCGCGGGCGGGCTGTGGGTGCACCGGCCCTGGCCTGGCACGGCTGAGCGCCGGCTCCGCGGGTAAGTGGGGGGTGCTAGAGGGGAGGTCCGGAGCCCCCGCCCCGCCTCGCGAGCTGGGGACGACGGGGCGGCCGTGCCACTTGCGCGGCTGCTGGCCACAGAGCCAGGCTGCCATCGCGGGGAAGCTGGGCGGCGGGTCTGAAGTAGTTGTATAGGGACCGGGTGGGGCTGGAAGTTGAGCGAGGGGGCCCGGGGGCCGGGCGGGGACTGGAGGCGATGTGGTCCCACCGGCCTCGGCCAGCCGTGCTGGAAGTTCCGCGGAGCTCCCCCGCCCAGCTGCGGCCCTGCCGGCCCGGCGGGTCGGCTCTCGCTGGCTGCCGCCGGAGGCTAAGGACCGGCTGGGGGGGGTCGTGCCGCCCCCTCGCGAAGGGGAGAGGGCCCGGGCAGCCGCTGGGGGTTCGAGGGTGCGGGCTAAGGGAGCCGCGCCGCGCCGGGGCTGTGCGGAAAACAGTTCCCAAAAGACAATTGGATGCCATAGCGCTCAGCTTCACGTTTGGCACATCACCGGACCGATCCGGGCAGTGTGTGTATCTGAACGCCTCTGTGTGTTTGCAGCTGCATAAACACAGGGAGATTTCCACACACCGCCCCCCCCCCCCCCCCCCCCCCCCCCCCGCCCCCCCGCGCGCACCCGCCNNNNTGTACAGCTACAAAAAATGTGTTTATTTGATAGGATGTATTTGTGTAATGGTATCTGGTTTTGCCTACTTTTTCTATTTTGAAGCACTTGCATTCATTTCCTTTACAGTATTTTCAGAACTGTAAGTCTGTGGTTTTTACTGTACTTAATACAAGTTAATATAATTATCATTAAAGTCAAAGACTGCATCTATTATGTATAAATGTGTGACGATAACAGGTAAAATAGCAAAATAATTATTCGTTTCTTTCAAGTTGTTGGGTGTTGCATATGGTGCAGAAAAATGTGTTTATTATTCTGTATTTAAGGGATCTAAATAGCAATTTAATGTATCAGAGGACTAATTAATTCTATATGTGTCACTGGGAAACTCTAAGAGTAATATTCAAGCAGTGGGCAGAAAGAAAGTAGATTGAGGTGCTTAGAACATTTCTTAAAATATCAAGTCCTAGGGAAATTTATAACTAATTTACAATTCTGTTTTATTTAAAATAAAGTTACAAAACACGAATGAGATTTTGTAATGTGACCAAGCTTCTCTGTGATAAATGTTTCGGTTTTGTCTAGTGTTCGCCAGCATAAGGCAAGCAAGTCAGAAGAATGAGTCTGAATAGTAATTCAGTGGCTGTAAATCAGCACAACTGTAATCTTTGAGTCACATTTAGCACTGGGGATTTGATTTTTGTATTTTCTCATAAATTTTTGACTGCCTGGGGGTAAAAAAATCAGAAGGTGGAAAACTATAAGCAAATGCAGCATGTTGTTAGATTACAGCAGTAATGTTGATACGTCTTCCCCTGGGAACCTTGTTAGATTGCACACAAGATTCTTCCCAATCCACATATGAAAATGTGTTTATCTCTTACAAACACAATATAATGGTTTGAAGTGATGGCTGACAGCTTTAGTGAGAGAAGACCTAGCATAACCAAAGCTCTGCAAAGGAGTGACTCCAGTTAAAAGAACAGCAGCACAGCTGAATCCATTTAACTGGCAGAGTGGATTTGATTGGGTTGGTTGCTAGGGAATGTCTCCAGCACCATGTATTTCAATGAACTTAAACGTTGGACGAAAGACACACCTAGGTCTGCTTAAATAATCCACCTAGTATTGGCTCCAGCCATATTGAGAGCAGGTGTGTGTTGCTTCTCTCTTGCCAGTCTTCCCTTAATGTGCAGTTCCACCGTGTGGCTCACATGCGGTTTACCCTATTCTGTGGTGGCTGCTGGGCAAGTTGAACTTGTCATACCAATTCTGTATTTAGTGTTTTGTAGTATACTTATTTAAAAGGAAAACAAGCCAAAACAAAACCCAAAACCAGTTAATGCAGTAATTTCTAGAAGTAGACTTCGAGCAGACTTACATATTTGATACAGAGTTACAGGAAGTCAGATGTTATTCTTGGTTATGTTGTAATAACTGAATTACTTGACTTCAGTGAAGTTGCACAGAGCTTATGCAGTGGACAGTTGTGCTAGGGCTTGCATTAGGGAGGTTGGGAGCACCAGTCTATGCAAACTACTGTCAGTTACTAATTTTGCACACATGGGGCCTCTTACATCTGTGCCAAGCAATACTAATCAATAGCATGTTAAAAATACCATCTGGGATAGAACTGACATCAGTCATCCCTGTGCATTCTGCTGCTATAGAATTGACATTGATTACTGAGGGCAGTGTTATAAAGAAGCCTTTCCTTGGTGTAAATGCCACTTGGAAACAGCCCTTTGCCGACTTCTTTTATAAATGGAGTGTGGATGTCTGGCTTTATCTCTTTAACATTTATAATGTGAGTTAGTGTACCATTTTGTGTTGCCACAAAAGAGAAAGTTAGAGGACCAGACTTCTTCAAAAGCAGCCTTGTAAGAAGTTTGATGGGCTTAAGAGAGCTCAGCTAGATGCCCCATCTGAAGATTTCATAAATTTCTGATAGCACTTTCCTAAATATAAAACATGAGTGACTAGATTTTTCAAGTTTGTATGTGTAATCTGGAAGAAAATAAGAGGCATACCTAATTCTCATGAGAACCACTACAGATTAAGCATCTTTAATACTGGAGGATGGTCTGCAGAGGCACAGAGAGCAGTGGACCATCTGTACCACTCAGATCAAAATTGCATTTTGGACAGGGTGCTATATTAAAAGTGCTATATGAAAAGATTGGGGCACTGCTGTGGAACTGTTCTGGCTTTATCTGCAAGTTGCAGATTAACGTTGTTGACAGAAGTGGGAAAAGAACTGCTAATAGAAACTGTTTTGTGTTTCTCCCTAGAAGTTCACCAAAGACTAGGGGTTAAAAAAACCAATCTGTATTTGGCCACTGGCAATCCATGAGGGACACTCTTGTGTTGCTATTCTGATAATTTCTTAAAGCTAGTGTTTGGACTGTACTGCGTATATGCTGTTAGTTGTGGCATGTATGTCTTGTGAAAACATGCTTTAAGAAATAGGTTATTTTCTAAAATTGCTTTGATTTTCTTACCTATTTATTGGTATGACTTTTGCACATAATTACATACTTTGAGTTGATTCCTGGGAGTTCTTACCTTGATAACAATGGGAACGTAACACATCACAATAGTTGAAAAGTACTCATTGTGGGGGAGTGAGTTAACAGGTTTGGTGGAAGATGCCTGTTGTATCTGATATGAAATTCTCTTTTCCACTCACAGTATCTTTTCAGAGATCACTAATTCTTTTAACCACAAATATACAAGTGTGGATAAAATAGCTGCGGGAGAGCAGTTTATGTGTGTTCCCAAATGTCTTAAGTATTTCATAGATAATTAAGCAGCTCTCTGAGCTGGGACAATTTCTATTTTTAGTTATGAATGGAATGTTTGAGGAGCAATAAAGTGTGAGGAAATGACTGGCTGAGGGGAGAGAGGCAATGAGATTGGGAGGTTACTTCCATGTATTTGTTTTAGAGATGAGAAAAAAATGTAAGAAAGACTGCTAAATGCACAACACTGTAGTGAAGGTAGTTCTGACCAGATATACCAAGAATGGGCAGCCTTCTGAATGTTACAAGAAAAGTTAGCAAATGCTTTTATTTTGAGAAGCTGTTGGCTAGTATAGACTGAAGAAAACCCACGTGAACTTCCAGACCTTCAGAAAAATGTTTGTGTGTAATGAAAACATCTATAATGTCAGTTTATTTTTTTTAACAAAAGTACATACATGGTAGTTTTTGAAGAGCAGAAGGCATTTCTCTACCTCCTCCCTCAAAAAGCTCGTGTCCGAGAATATGTGCCTGGTAAGCAAACTTTCTTTCTACGCTCCCCTGTTGAAATAGATACAGGTTTCTTTCTCAAGCTGCTTTTGTCTACTCCGGACAGTAGCAACACATGGCCTTTGACATGATTCTTTCCAGTTATACTGCTGCAGATGGAATTCTTAGTACAAGGAATGAAAATTGGTTGGACTTCTCAGTGTTTCTCCTGCTATAGCCTGGCATATTTCTTAGCAGCAGCAGATACTAAAGCTGCATCTGTAAAATTTGAAAGCTCTTTCCCTGCCCATTGGAACAAGTATTGGGATTTCTAAATAAATTTTTAGTTTCTAGGAAAAAAGGTAACTTCACCTACCTGTGAAACCCACTGGACAGACTGGTAAGGAAGGAGGATTTTTCATTTCCTCAAAACCCTATCAGTGTGCAAATTTGGAAAGTACCCTTAATAAATTTTCCATATTAGTATAGCAATGTATCTGTTGACTTGTGTGAAAATTCAATATACATTTCTTATGTGAGCATAGAAACTGATTATAATTTTTCAGACCAGTGGTTTTGCTATTGCATGAAAACTTTGATTAAGAAAGTTTATCTCGAGGAGCAGTTGCTGACAGAGAGGAAGTAATAATGTGGCTATGAAATAATCTGCTGGAGTAAAAACTGTTTTCTGTAGGGGTAGAATAGCCAACATGTTTCTTAGGGTAAAACACATTGTGCTATGTTCTTTCTGCTCTGACATTTCTGGGCTTTATAAAAATCAGAGGATCTCTCTTGCATAATTTCTAATTGATTTTTCCTTCTTGTGCAAAAGATCATTGGCACCAGTCCGGAAAAAGACAGGGAGCAAGCAGGGAATTCATAAAAAACTGACTCACTGATTGCTGGATCTGATGAAATAATTAGTACTTGATATTTTCAGTACATTTTCATGTTGTTATTTTGGCTTCTGAAAGCAAGAGAAGATCCCTTTATATCAGAAGATGACTGAGCAAAGCTGTGATTTCAAAGATTTTTCAGCATGCTAATTAATTTCTTGTAATCTCCTTGTAGGAATTGCTAACAATTTTTAATTGCCTCATTAACAGGA
>VYZP01071903.1:4905-15177 GCA_013400635.1 Hypocryptadius cinnamomeus
TCCGCGGCCGCGGACATCGACGCCGCTCGCCCCAGCACGCCGCAGAGACAGGCGTCCACCGCCAGCAAGGGCAACGCCACCAACAGCAGCAGCAACAGCAGCAGCAACGCCGCCGGCAGCGGCGCCGCCGGTCCCCGCGCTGGCGGCGGCCGCTCCGCGTCCTGCGCCTTCTGCATCTGGCTCCTGCAGTCGCTCGTCCACATCCTGCAGCTGGGGCAGGTCTGGAGGTGAGGAGCAGGGCGAGGGCGGTGCGGGGACCGGGGCTTGAGTCCCTGGCCACGGGGGAGCACGCCCGGCCGCGGGCGGGACTGTGCCCGGCGAGCGGCCGCCTGGCCCGCCTCGGGGTCCCTCTTGGGGACAGCGCGCCCCGGCCCGCCGGGCCGTCGGGGTGACCGGGCTCCCGCAGGGCTGACCGGGCGCGGGGTACCGAGGGGAGCCCCGCCGGGTCCCGGAGCGTCCTGTGCTGCACGGTGACCGCCCCGAGAGGCTCCCGGCTGCCTCCAGCCCGTGCAGAGCCAGGTGCTCAGAATCTCCTGGAAAACCTGCGCCGGAGGCTCGGTAAACTAAGGGAGCCGGTGGGGAAAAGTGGACATACCCCGGTAATGCACACCTCCTGGTCTCCTCACATGTGGCCGGCACACCGTTGCCGCCAGCAGGGAACTTCACTGGCAGTGAGGAGTTACTTTCTCGTAATGCCCTGATGCCGTGTTTTGAGATTTATGTATACATGTGCTACAAAGAGTAATCTCCTTGCTATGCATATCCATTTTCTATATACGTGATGTATTCATTTGAATGTCTTCTAAATCAAAGTTTTGAGTAGCAGTTCTCAAAACCATCTGCAAGCGACGTACTGTGCATTGGAAAGGATGTGCTGAAGTGGGTTGGGAAAGGCACCTGCTGCAAAAGGAGATGACATCATAGTTTTCAAAAGTAAAGTTTTCCTTCAGTTTTAGCAAATTTCTGGGAAAGGTTCATATGGAGGCTGAATGCCCTGCAAATACATTTAGTGCTGCCTGGAAAGTGCAGAGTTCAGAAGGCATAGTGTATAAAGAGGTAAAACTTTCACATAAAATTTTGGAAGATAGATGCTGTGTTGAAGAAGGTCATGCAGTAGGGCAAGTGCACTAAAGCAACAGTGGAAAATACCTTCTGTGTTTCTTGTCTGATGGATGGAAAGAAATTATGTCATCATTCTATTTTGGAAACACTTGGGACTTTTCACAACTACTTCATTAGGGAGTTTAATTTGTTGTTGCTGTAAACTTCTCATGTTGGTACTTTTAATATCTGTCCCATCCTTTTGGGCAAAGTCTGTCTTTTGCTCTGTCTGCACAGTATCCAGTACAGCTCAGTTCTGCTTGTGGCCCTTAAACATCAAGGAGTACAAGTGCTGCTAGATAGTTGACCAAAGATCTTGGAATGCCACAATAAGTACCTTTTACTTTCCAGCGTATTTGGTTCATTGTAACAAATTCAATTTTCCAAACTTGTGAAACTAACTAAAAGTTACAGGTGTGCTCATATTAACAATGACATGGCTTGAAAAGGAAGCAGAATTTGAACAAAAATGATGCTTTGTTTCAATTCTTAAATGCTTGTATGCTCTTTTATCTTATACCTTCAGAGTTGTTTAACACAAGTTAAGGCTTGGACTTTCTGAATGTGATGGGTTTTGTGTAATGTTTAGTCCCCACCCTGCAGAGGTAGAAAGTAAGTACAGTGGCTTAAATTGTCCTTAGAAATTCATGTTGATATTCATACATATAAAAGTCAAACAGTGTGGATCATGCTGAGTGATAGAGGAGAGAGTTTTACAAGGTCTGGTGTCACGACTCTGTATTGGAGAACACAAAGAGCAGGGAGGGCTGTGGGTGGAGCAGGGTGGGATCCAATACTGTACAACACTTCTGTCAGATGAGGTGTCTGGGATTTAGAGCTCTCCAGCTGCTTGCTTTTTGATGAAGCACAGTGTCTTTTAACATAAGATTTCCTCCTTGCAAAAGCACCTACTCCTCTATATTTAAAGCTAGATGAGTCTCTTTTGATCATATGTAACTTTTCTTCATGTTTTATGTGCAACAGTGTAGGACTACCAGAATATTAAACTGATGAGGCATGTTAGGACATTATTTATGGTTTAGCCTGTTACACTTTTTAAATTTTTTTCAGTGAAACAGAGCCATCAAATTGCCTGTCTGTCAGTAACTTTGTAGTATTTATTTGCAGTTTTCCACAACCTTAGAAGTTAGATGGTCAGCAGTATGGACTGTTTCATATCAGCACTTCATAATTGATCAAAGTGGCTCCATTTTAATTCCCTACATATATTTCTGATTAGAGAAATATATGTAGGGAATTTGGAGTCATCTACAGCTCCTTTGGAGTCATCTACAGCTAATAATCAGCCCCAAAGAGAAGAGGTTACATCAAACCCTGAGAAACTGTACATAAGCATGGTGTCAGAACTAACATGATGACTAGAAATTTTCTGGAAACAGTATCTCTAATCAGACACTTAATAGTCCAGAACTGCTACTCTGCAGTGTAACATTGGTACTGCCTTGAGCAAATAGCTCAAGCTATTTAGTCTGAAAGATGATCTAAAGTGTTTTCCAGTTGCATGTGTTTGGAAATTTAACTCCTTCTTTGACACAGCTGAACAGAGCATGCTGGCTGTGTGAGCACCACAGGTGCACACATGCTGGGGTCACCATCCCAACAGGTGACAAAACCTGTTACCCTTTGTTCTGTGCCTCTCATTATGTTTCTTCTTAGCTTTCACATTTTTTCTTTTTTTGTTTCTTTTGCCCCTGGTTAAAGCTCTCCTGTAGCTACATTTAAATTTTCTGTGACTTATTGCACTGAATCTCCCACAAGTAAAAATGTCAGTCATTTCTCTAACAGGGAATGAGCAGAAAGTTTGCTTGTGCCTGATTCTCAAGCTACTAAAATTGGTAATCATTCTGTTTTCATGTGGTATTTGTTGTCTTCTGTCTCCTCTTAAAATTAATTGAATCATGAGGTCTTCAATTTCCCTTTATTTGTCTCATTGCCAAAGGTTTTGGGGGCAACAGTGTAAACTGCTTATTTAAGAAAGCCATCATGAAGAAAGAGAGGTACAACTGACAATCCCAGTGCTCTTGATATCCTTGAATTAAATAAAAAATTTGTAAAAATGTGTTTTTAGTGATTAATTCTGTCAGAATGACGTTTCACAATTTCAGAGCTTTTCCTCTGAGATTAATTTTTTGTTTACAAACATACTAAAAGCCAGATAATTGAAAATTATTATGTGTTAATTTTAACTAAAATGTGCTAATGGGAAATGAATGAGGTCTTTAATGTGGAATGGAACAATTCTAGAAGTAGGCAATAAAAAATTACTAAGACAGTTTTTATTCCTTGAGTGTGAAAAAGGGGAACTGCAGGAGCAGCTAAGCTGCCAATCAGTTCTGAATAAAATTGTAATTTTTTTTCTTTTGAAATTGGTGTAGCTTTACCCCCAAAAAACTTTGGGATATCAAATGGCTCTTTTTAAAAGAATATATATTGGCTCTTCATGGACTTCCTGATAGCAGTGGCCACCTGTTAAAATTCCAGTGAAGTCTCTGAGGATCTGCTTGCCACAGCAGAGTGCAGGAACTAGGCATTTGTTGGCAGCTAATTTCATGGTGAAATGTGATCACTGATGAGATTCTGCCTTCAGAAATATCTTATCCATACTTCCAATGTGTTCTGCTTTTTACCAATATTTGGCCATGGAAACCACACTAGGGAGCCCTTTTCTCCCAAGCAGGTGCTGTGAGAGACCTCTCTTATTATTAATAGACTCTGGGGGGTACAAGAAGGATGCAATACACAGGGTGTTTCTATCCCATTGAAAGGAAAAAATGGAAGTGGATGCTTAAATTTAGAGTCTGTAAGGACTTCTGTAGAGGTATATGGGCCAGTAGGATTCAGATGAGCTATTGCCCTTTGAGCCTGGCCTGAGAGTATATAACCACTGCTCTTGAGCATCCCTTTGACTCACTAAACTTCACAGCCTTAGCCATGACTTTCAGATTTTCAGGACTTGGTGACTGGATGTAAGAGATCATCGTGTTCATCTGGCATCTGTGGAGCTCGTTCATTTCCTTAAAAAAAAATTCTGGCTGAGGTTCCCTTGGTCTGGTAGGATTCAGATAGCCATGCCTGAAGCTGGGTAAAGGGATCAGTCAGCCCTGGGGGGAGTGGGGGACGAGAAGTTGGGTGAACAGCAGGAGGAGACTGGAGCACTTGCTGGTGCCCATCTTGTGGTGTCTGGATAGCAAGAAGTAGCTCCCTGAGACAGCTCCTGTGCCTTGCAGCAGGGTGGTGTGAGCAGGCTCCCTTGGTGCTCAGAGTGCTTGGGAGTTCCCACAGTGTCTGTCATCTTGTCTGAAAGGCTGCAGTCAATGTGCCTGAAAGGGAACTGTCAAGTTTCTGTAGCTAACAAGGCCAGAGGAAGGGTGAATCATTGAAAAGATGAGGACTGGAAATTACCCTGTAAAATTATTTCTGGGTAGCTGAAGCAATACTGAGATGATTAAGTATATCCCTCTCAACGGAGTGAGGGGGTTTGACTGAGACTTCCTAGCTCTGTGGGAAACCACCTAGAGAAGGAGGGGGACACACCAAGTTACTTACTTGTCCTTCCTGGTGGCATTGTCCAGGACAGGTGTCTGTTCCTAAGTGGATCCCGTTCCCTGACATATGATGCTGTGGATTGGCTATAACTGTTTATGTGTAGTACTAAGAAGTCATTATTTTCCTCGTCCTTCCTGGTTCTTATTTGGAAGAAAAAGGAGTTGTGGCAAGGTTGTAAAGGTGATGTTGGATTGTTGGATTCTGAGACCAGGGTGAGTTGCAATTTCTCTGGTTCCCTGTGTAAACATTTTTCACAAGTCTGGATCATCTGCCAAAGAAATGTCATTGCTTATGCTCGTAAGCTTCACTTCTGCAAGAACTTGACACTCTTAGAAGTAAAAAAAGAAACAAAAAAAAGGAAAAAGAGTGTCTGCCCTGCATGTGAGAAATCCTGACTACCTCTTCAGGTGCCCACCATTGAGCATGACTGAGGCCCTAAACTGGAAGTGCCAGCAAGGTAGCTCAAATTAAGGAAAACATCATCAGTCTTAGCTCAACTCCAAACTTAAACAGGTTCATTTATTTTCACACTGTTGATCTACATAGTAGTTTTTGACACTTTTGTTCAGTAGCAATGTAGGAGTTTGGTGTAGTTATGTGGTCAATAATTCCAGCTGCCATTGGACTTCACACTAAGATGTGATAATATCTCAATCTGACACCAGTTTTTCTCACTGTTTTGAAATCTGTCAGATAATTTGTCACATGGAGTCCAAATTTATGAATCATAACCATTTCCTAGACAAGATTATTGCATATCCTCCCCATCTGTCTCTTAGTGTAGCAAAATGCTGCCACTCAGCAATGCCATATTTCTTTTATTGAGTTACTGCAGTGCTTGAGTTAAAATCCTACTGACTAACTATTTTGCTTGCTGTGTCTTTAGGTCTCAGGAAAGGTTATGGGCTGTCAGAAACAGGAAATAAAGTTGTGGGTTTTTTCCCCTCTCAGCACGATTAGAAGGGGCAGCCCAACCTGTAAGTGGCCTGACCAAATTTAAACTTTTGGTAATATATTCATCAGAGTAAATATTCAAAATTTTTTATTCTTTTCATTCCCTTTTTTTTTTCTTTTTTTTTTTTTTTTTTGCTGTTCTCTTTTCTGAAGATAGTGGCATGCAGATGAAGTCTGTGCCTTTCATTTTTTTTTGAAACACAGGAATGAAGCTTTACTATGCTCTTAAAAATCTCTTACAAGTCTGCATACAAATCAGATTTGGTATTCAGTTTATTCTAATAACCTTAGCTATGTGTAAAAGATGCTGATGTACTTTAGAAGAAAGATACTGTACTTTAATAATTAACAAGCGTTCTCTCTGTAAAGAATATTTATCAGTTACATAAGTTTTCAGATTTTCAAATCACTGCTTAACACTGATTTCTGATCACACAATTGGCTTAGTAGGAAAACTAATATTTTATACACAGAATGCTTTCTAGAAACATATATATGGGAAGAATTTATATTTGCATTTTTCCAAGAGTGGAAAATTGTTAAGATTACAGGGGTTTGTGTTTCAGAGGATTTCATGTCACCACATATAGTTATTATTTTAGAGTCCTCTGGTGCTGTGAACAAATGACTATATGTACATACCATGAATTGAAAGAAGTGCATCACATCATAATTAGTTTCTAAATGTTATAACCTTGCAGAAGGTTCTTGCAACCAGATGAGGGTGGGTTTTTTTGGTTGGTTTTTTGTTGTTGTTGTTTGGTTTTTTTGGGTTTTTTTTTTTGTTTTGGTTTTTATTGTTAAAATTTCTGTTACTTACATCAGAAAAAGTATTTCTTTCTGAAAGGTCAGTTTGCATGTCCACATCTCTTGTGGGAAAGCAAGAAAGTGTAACACCACAGCACATTCTGTAGCCTGAGTGATCCTCCTTCATTCATCAGGTTATTTACATCACAGTTTAATTGTTCAGAAGAGTATTCTCCTTGTCAGCTGGCTTAGTTGTTAATATTTGTCCATAAGAACTGACTTGGCCACAAAGATACAAAATCTCTAATAAAACTAAAATTAAATCAATTCTTCTGTCACTTGGTGTTACCTTGTTCTTCTGTCTCTCTGTTCCAATTAAGTAGCTTTTAATGTATAGCACATAAATCACAGCAGTGACTTACATTTTCAGTAAACAGGTTGTTTGGGAGGAATTTGTCAGGCACAGACAAAATCAATAGCTCTTTTGCTTGCACGTGAAGAAAAAATTTTTGTTTACAAAGTATATTTACAAAGTGGTGCCTTTTTTGTCAATTTTAGCACAGCTTCAGTTGTATGCATTGTGTCAAGTGGATATAGGCGTGGAAGGGGCAAACAGGCTATAACTGCTTTGATTTACTTGATTTTAAAATGAAAGGAGGCTGATATTAAAGAGCACATGATGTAGCATGTAGAAAAGGAGGAAGGTTCTGAAAAGGCATGGGAATATCAGTTAATACTGCCAACTATGTACCTAACTCCAGTTTTTTTCCTTTCAGCCACTGACCAAAGAGGAATTGTTTGAATAATTTCCTAAGTGACTGCTTGAGAAACTGTAGAAGCAGGCAGGCAAACAGAAAAGTTGTATGTCTGGGAAAATTCACAGTAAAAATGTTAGATACACAGAGAAAATGCTAGATAAACTCTCACTGCAGTGAGTAGTCATCTGAACAATGATAAATAAAAATGTGAGATATCAGTCTGGCATAAGCTGACAGGAAAGAGAGTACTCTAAAACATCTTTTCATAAATTTTAGAATTAAAAAATAATAGGTCTTGGGTATATATTTTTCCAAGAGATTTTACCTGAATTTTCTGACAACCATAACATGAATTATCATCTCCCTGTGGGCTCCGGTTGCTGAAGTGGTTTCTTATCACTCTCCTTCTCATTCTGTTTCCCTGCCTGAATGGCTGAAATGGGTTATAATGTACTTTTTCCCCCAAGATAAAATAATTGCTATATTATGTTATTATTTTCATTACTTTTCCTTTGACAACAAGGCTGTGCTGCTCAGTATGTTCATGGTAAAAGGCTTGTGTGGTGAGCTGTATAAATCTTTTTGATTGGCAGGGATAATCAGTGGGGGTGGTTAATGTTATCAGTCACAAATGATTTGATGTCACGAGTAGGAGCACATGGAGCCAGACTGTTTTGTGGGGTGTTTTCAAAGGAGTTTTAGCAGGTAATGGTATGACAGGGAGACTATCTACCTTTTGTTCTTCTAAAGTTGGAAGGTGTGACTTAGACGAGACTAATGTACCAAGGATGGTGCCAGCTGCTTTAGAGAAAGATACAGATGTTTTATGGTGAATAAAAAGTGAATTAACCTACAGTTGGATGGACACTTTTCCTTATCTCTATCAGCTGTTATATATCAGATTGGTTTCTGCCCTTAAAAATGAAGGTTAGCATTGCCACAGTTTTCAACATTACTGGCTTTAATGGGATGTTTTCATGTAAAGATCTGATCTATTCTAGGATCCTGCCAACTTCTTTGAGTGATGCTTTCCCACGGATAGTACACGGGATCAGTAGATTACTCCTGCAGGCCAAGGAAAGTACCTTTAAATATAAAGCACCAGACATCCACTATCTGTAGAGAGATCTATACATGCATAGAAAGCAATGAAAGCCACTATGCTGATATTTTCACATTTTAATAGTGGCTTTTGTGGAATGATAAGCTTTGTCATTATAAATGTGTGTGGGCTTTTATCTAAAGGAAGGGCATATGGATGCAGTTGTGTCCTTTCTTATTATTCTTCAACCCTAACTTTTATAGTCTCACTTTATATGGAAATATTTCTGTGAGACAGATCTATAATAGCACTTTGCTCTGAAAGAAGAATTTAGATGTTCTTCAGGCATATAGATCTGAAAAGATGACCTAGAAAATCTGGCCTAACAGCCTTTTGAGGAAAGCTTTTTTACTGTGACGGCGACAGAGCACTGGAGCAAGCTCCCCAAAAAGTCTGTGGAGTCTCCTTCTCTGTACATATTCAAAACATGCCTGAATGTGTTCCTGTGCAACTTGCTCTGTGAACTTGATTTTGCAGAGGACGTGGACTGGATGGTCTCCAGAGGTCCCTTCCCACCCCAAACATTGTTATTCTGTGATTCTGTATGAAGTTACTTGAGGAACTTAAACATCATGGACCATAATGTTCCGTTTGAAAGCTGCCTGGAGGTTTGTATTCCTGCCTGTTAGCTGTGTCCAGAACCTCCCCAGCATACACAGCCTGAGTTCCTTCTCATTTGAGCCCATTGCAAACAAGATGCTAGGCTGCAGTGGCACCAAAATCCCTTAGTGGATCCACTTGGCAAGCATTGTTTAAATCTGCTTTATGAGCAATGACAAGCTTATATCCCCAACAAATATTGCAGACTNTGCTTTATGAGCAATGACAAGCTTATATCCCCAACAAATATTGCAGACTCAGCCTTGTTTTATAGTACTGGAGAGATGTCCCTTGTGATTAGAGTATTTGCTCAGGTTTTAGGAGATTTGAGTCCACTGCCCTTTCCAGCTGTGAGAGGTCAGTTCTTGTCTCCCTGATTGGTTTCTGCACTGATGCGTAGGCAAGGCTGGATGGGGACATTTACTGCCCTTCCTGCTGGAGTTGTGACATAACACTGACAGAGAAATGTCATGTTTGTGAGGACACAGAGGAATACCTAATAAGGCCTCGTAATGAGACCAAAAACAGATATCCCTTTCTTCTTTATGGTTTAATTATTTTTTCTACCTTTTTCCACCCTTTAAACTTTTCTCTTTCTCTTACCCTAAAAGTACATTACCAGTATTTCTGTTTACAAACATTCATGCTTCATGTATAGTATAACCACAAAGAGCACCATAATACAGATGTCCATGAAAATGCCTGCTTAAGCTTGTAGGAGTAACTCCAGATGAATTTAATTAGCTGAAGGATTGGTTTATTCATTTTTTTGGTCCACCTTTCTTTGTCATATGTAATCAAACTTAGAAAAAGAGGTAGAAGAAAGCTGTTTTTGATGTATGCACCCAGTAGTTCCACACTTTTTCTCTGCCATTTCTTGCAAGGTGAATGAAATAACAATTATAAAACTGCTTAAAAATTGTTTGAGATCCTGGTTCTTACTCTGAGTTGATTTCCTGATACCTTTTTTTGTAGTTGATTTTTTATCAATATAAGCAGAAGTTTTGTGGCTGAAATAAAACCCAATCTTCATGCCCCAGCTTCTTATTTCCCAACTCACTTCAAGATCCACAGAAAGTGGAGCCCAGCTTTTCAGTATGCATAATTTTGGCTGGCTTTTGGTTGCCTTTAGTCTGTGTTTCAGAAATTAAGAACTGCAGCTCCCTTTTGCTTCAATTGGAATGGAGCTTTTATGCTGTTTTTTCTTAAAAGAGAAGGATATTCAAAGGCTTAATTTGGGTAGTCAAAAGCAGAGCACACTTCTGAAGATGTGATTTTTTTAGTTATCTAGTCCATATTTTCAGTCTAGTCTATGGAAATTATGAAGCCTTATTTTTGTAATATACTTTGAGATACTCAGATGGAAAATGATCTAGGTAGAAACAATTCAAAATCAATTATCATTTCAATGCGTCTGTCAAAATAGGTCTTAAGTTAAATATG
>VYZP01071917.1:0-16274 GCA_013400635.1 Hypocryptadius cinnamomeus
TGTCGGGCGGTGCCGCCTCCCTCAGGCTCGGGCGCGACATGGCGGCGGCTCGGGCGCTGCAGCTGTCGCCGCTCCGGCTGCTGCTGCTCCCGCCGCTGCTCTTGGCGCTGCTGCCGGGCCCGGTGGGGGCCGTGTGGCCGCAGCCCCAGGCCCAGAGCTTCCCGCCCGGTGGCGGCAGCTGCCCGGTGCCGGCCCGCCGGTTCCGCTTCGCCGTGGCGGACGGCTCGGCCGTGGGGCCGGGCTGCGCCGTGCTGGACGCCGCCTTCCAGCGGTACTGGCCGCTGATCTTCGGCCGTCCCACCGGTGAGGGCCGCGGCGGGCGCTGACCCTTCCTCCGTGGCTTTGAGCTTTACAGCCCCCCCACACCCTCAGTAATTTTAGGGTCAGACCGCGGGGTGGCCGTCTCCTCCCCTGAGGTCTGCGGCGTCAGGTGGGGTGGGAGTTGTGGCTTGGATGGAGTCTGGTGGCAAGGGTAGCGATGGGTTGGGATTTGGAGAGCAATGCCTATGGCACGTGTAGAAGAAATCTAATCGAGTTTGGCGTGTAGAAGAAATCTAATCGAGTTTGGCACAGCACTAGTTGTCCTTCTGCCAGGATTTAGGCTCTTGCTATCAAGTGTTTTCTCTATCTCGTTTTTTGCTTCCTCCAGGTAATGTTAATGTCGCCATTGCTTCATTTCGCATCCTTCTCTTGTGGCTGCAGGGATTGCTGCTCCCACTCTTGCAGCCATTCCTGCTTCAGGGTTACTGCCAAGTCTTGGCTGTTCTCGTTCGTGGCAGCTCTCGGTGTCCTGTGTGAGGTGTCACCTTGCGGAAAGACTTGCTGCTGTGTGTGTGTTCTTCCAAGTACATACTTGTGCCACGGGACACCTCTGCCAAAGTGGAGCTGCTAAAAGTCCTGAGGCAGCGTGGCTTTTCTGCCAGGGAGGGATTAGCTCCCGGATTCATCCTGAAATTGTAGGCAAGATGAGGAAAGACAAAAGCTTTGAGAGTCTGGATTTGCTATGGGACAGGCTCTAAAGGTTTATTGAAGCCAGACTTCTTCATGATAGCGCCCATTGCTTGTCTGGGATGAGCTGCAGGAAATCTCTTGGCTGTGGAGCCGACGTGCAGGGACGCTCAGCAGCTGCGTGGGTCTGCTGCAGCCTGAAGTGCTATATCCAGGGAGTATGAAGCACTTCATTCATCAAAAAGAGCTAGTAACTCTGCTCCCGAGTGTTTTAAATGTCAGTGTGAACTCTGTCGCTTCTGATCAAGGCGGAGAAGGGGGGCAGTGTTGGAAGCTGCTTGGCTTTGTCTTGAATACATCATACTTTGAAAAAAGCAGGTTTGAAACAGAGAACCCTTTGGCTTATTTTATTTTTTCAACTCTTGTGAGTAGAAGTAGAAATAAATTTTGATTTGAGAGCCAAAAAGACTCCTCTTGGTTCTCTTTTGCTGCTAGGAACTAAAAACAGCTGATCTAATTATTCACGCTCTCCTGTTCCACTCAGAGGGGAAATGTGACCATCAAATCACTTGGAGCAACACTGCGATCACAAGATCCAGCTCACACTCATCACTTTCCATATGCCCTGCTTTATGATGCTCAAACTACACTCAAAAAATTATTTTAAGGCCTTTTTTCCCGTCTTTGCCTTCTTTTTTTTTGGTCTTTTTTTTTCCGCATGGATGATTAGTAAGAACAGGCAGTGGAAACCGTGGATGAAAGGAAATAATTTGTATTAATAGAGGAAATAAATGGCAGAAACCATTTTCTGGCTGTGCTGCCTTGCAGGTGTGGTTGGTGGTGGTGCCTGTCTGCACCTTGGCTTGGGAGGTTGTGTTTGGGTTGGGAAGCACCTCACTGAGCAGGTTCAAATGTGGTGTGTGATGGTGGGACCAAATCTGTGGAGGCTCCTCAGCAGAATGAGTGTTCCCAGGTCTGAGAGCGGCTGTTCCCGGTGAACTGCCACCTTCCTGAGCAGAGGGAGCAGGTCTTGCTGTGCTGCTTGCACATCTGTGAGGTTGCCTTGGCTACCAGCTTGTCTGCAACCGAGAGGAAAGCTCAAAACAGGGCTGGCTTCAAGCTGTTTTCCTTCTCTCCGCAGAGGTTTCGTCATCCCTTCATGGAGAGATCGGGATTTCTGTGAGCTCCTGTGAGCTGTGGAGCAGGGCCTCTCTGCATTTCTCTGAAATGCTGGCAGTGCCTCAGTCTCTCTGGAGGCTTCTTGGTGCTCTTGGCTCATTCAAAGCCAAGCCCTTTATTTTCAGTGACCACATTGAGCACTGGCTGTTCCTGGGAATGCTCTGGGGGTGTGGGTATGGACCTTGGCTGGGATGAGCAGGGTCCCACCCTGCTACCCTATGCTTCTTCTGGCAGCTGACTGCTCTAAGTCCATTGCGTCCCAACGAAGGTTGAGTATCCCTTTGGAAATGGGGAGTGACTCAAGTGGGAATTTAGGCTTATGCATCCTTGGAAGCGCTCTTCACTTAGGGAAATATGCCCAGAGCTCCTGCTTGAGGTCTAAATGTGACTGGGTTCGTTTCTCTGGCTGCTACACCTGGGACCTGCTGTGCAGAAGGTGAAGTCGGTTGGGAGCTTTTTTCAGCTGGGTGAGACCTTTTGATTGCCTCTAACTCAGCCCAGTTTAACAGATTCATTCTCCACCCTTTTTAAAAGGTTTTCTTTGTTCTTTTCCAAGAAGTTTGGGTAAAACAGAGCTCTTGGGCTTGTACTTTTTTGCAGTGCTGGGAGATCTTGGAACCAAGAAGCTCTTCACCCTCATAGAGAGGCTTTCACTAGTCATGACTGTAGCGTAAGAGCCAGGGCTGGTGTCCAGGAAGCCTCGGGGGCTGCTGCTAGTCCATATTCTGATGTTTCTCCTCTCTTGTGTGCTCCTTTAACTTTCCTTGTGGGCTTCCTCACAGGTTGGGATCAGCTCATGTTCTCCTGTTTGGCTGTGTTAAAATTAACCCCTGCTGAACACCGTGGTGTCTGTTTTGGGGTGCAGGAAGGGGTGCCTGTTTCTGCCTCCATCCCTAGCTGGGCTGGGAGGATGGTGGTGGGCTTGGAAGCAGGGAAAAGAGCTGGGATGGGGC
The DNA here is from genome assembly GCA_013400635.1 of Hypocryptadius cinnamomeus. Lineage (NCBI taxonomy): Eukaryota > Metazoa > Chordata > Aves > Passeriformes > Zosteropidae > Hypocryptadius > Hypocryptadius cinnamomeus. The sequence goes on from VYZP01071917.1 coordinate 3,081, forward strand.
TGATGTGCATGGTCTGTGTCCTTTGCAGAGAATGAGCCATCCTGGGAAACACCCTGCACCAAGCTTCTCGTCTATGTTTCCACTCCAGGCTGCGATGGGTTTCCCAGCCTGGACTCCAATGAGAGCTGTAAGTGTCAGGGTTGGGAGTGAGAGGGAACGTGGCTGTTTCTCTGCCTGTCACTGGGAAGTAGCACTGTGCAGTTACCCTTGGATTTGGGGAGGGCACCAATTCCCTGCTCTTGAGACACTGGGGCAGGGCAGGAGGGACATAACTGAGAGTGCTGATAAAGCAGTGGGGAGAGGTTTAAAACAGCAAGAGAGGGCCAAAATTCAGTTCTCTGGGGTCCCGGGGTGCAGTTGTGTACCTGAGCCCTGCCCAGTGCTGTGGTGGCAGTGCGGGACAACCCCCTGATGCTGTTTTTCAGATAAGCTGTCTGTCTCCAAAGGCTCCATGCTGCTCTCAGCTGAGACCGTCTGGGGAGCTCTCCGAGGTGAGCTGTGCTTCCCGCAGGGCATTCCCGCTCTCCCTGCCTCGGGCCTGTGGGGATGTCTCACGGTGCCTCTCTCTTTCCATAGACTTTGTTAATTGAGCTCTGCTCCTTTGGGGGTGTCTGTGCTGAGAAAGGGGCTGTGTGTTTTCCTGCAGGCTTGGAAACATTCAGCCAGCTTGTTGGGAGAGATGAGAATGGCACGGTGAGTCCTGGCCTCAACCCCTGGGGGCAGGCAGCTCTCCATAGTGTCCCAGCCTCCATGGGGACAGGCTGAGGGTTGCTGGGATGCTTGGGATGAGTGGGCACAGCCTTGCCAAGGGCCAAGTGGAAATTCATGGATCCAGCCAGATCCCTGCCTTCTGAGTGCGTGAAGAAGCGCTGCAGCTCTTTCTGGACACTTTGCACTCCGGGCAGTGAGGGCACTTCTGTCCTGCCAACCCTGGGGACAATGATGACCCTCAGTGTCTCTTGCTAATGGCCATTTGCCCAACATCCTGCTCACATCTTCCTTGTGTCTTCTGTGTGCAGTACTACATCAATGAGACAGAAATTGTGGACTTTCCCCGCTTCCCTCACCGGGGACTGTTGCTGGACACCTCTCGTCACTACCTACCTCTGAGAGCTATCCTGGAAACTCTGGTAGGGCACCCGTGCTGGGAGATGAGATGGTTTAATTTGGTGTCCCTTCCCCTGTGACAGCTGAGCTCCCTTGTTTGGGTGATTTCTCAGCTGCCTTTGTTAAATAGAAAACTCTGAGGTATTTTGGATTCCTGCAGTCCAGGTTGCTCTTCAAGGCTGAGTTGTTTCTAAGGCAAGGGAAAACACTGGCAAAGGTGGGTGGTGGCTCTTTGCTCATCCCAAGCAGAATTAAACTTCCAGATCTCCACCAGTGGCTCAGTTACAGGGAGAACAGGGATTTTACTAAGCAGAAGTATTCCTGGCCCTGTGCAGTTTTTTGTGTTTAGAGAGAGGTGCCTGAATCCCTGTTGGATCCTGGGGAGCATTTAGGGACTCTGCCTTGTCCTTCTAGAGCTGGAGGACCTTGTCCTCTACCTGTGGCAAGCTGGGTGACCTTTCAGAAGGGATGGGACATGTTCATCTTTGTCCCTGTTCCTTCCCAGGACGTCATGGCTTACAACAAGTTCAATGTGTTTCACTGGCACATTGTGGATGACCCGTCTTTCCCCTATGAGAGTTCCACGTTCCCAGAGCTCAGCAAGCAGGTAATGATCACCATGTAAAGCCCAGCTCAGGTGAGCAGATCCCTGCCTCTGCTCCTGAGCAGGGCACTGAGCTTTCCTGTGTTCCCAGGGAGCCTTCAATGCCATGACCCACGTGTACACAGCCAGTGACGTGCGCACTGTCATCGAGTACGCTCGCCTGCGCGGCATCAGAGTCATCGCTGAGTTCGACACCCCCGGCCACACCCTCTCCTGGGGGCCAGGTGAGGAGCACACCCTGCCTGCTGCTGCTCTGAGGAGAGTTGGAGTTGTCCCAGGGCCAGAAATGGGTGCTGCAGTCTGGACCCTAAAAGCTGGGTGTGGGCAGCAGTGTCCCACAGGCTGGCTTTGACGAGGAGCAAACCATTATTTGGGGGATGTGGGACCCAATGGTCCAACTTCTAGAGCAAAATCCAAAGGGAAACATTTTCACCTTTTCTTGGGTCCAAGCTGGGTGATTTTTTGTGGGAACATCTGCTCTGCCAAAACTAACATCATGGCTTATTGCAAGGATCTTGTTTAACTGAGGGTACAGCTGGCCAAGCTTCCTTGCTCTGTTTAGCTGTGTCCCACTCCTGTACACATTGCTCTCTGCTCCAGGGACTGTGTCTCCTCTTCTATGTCTAGAAGTGCAAGAAGCTCCAGGAAAACATTCCACATCTCCTTTCCCTGCCTCCAGATGCCAAGGCCCATGTTGGAATTCTCTGTGTGTGTGGTCACAGCTGGAACAGTGGCTGTCCATCCTTCCCTGTCCCCTGACAGGCCCAGAGTTGTGCTGAGGGGCACTGTAGAGGATGACATGGTCACACTTTGCCCCTTGCTCACCATCCTGCATTTGTTATCATCAGGTGCTCCAGGCCTCCTGACTCCTTGCTATATGGGCAAGGCTCCTTCAGGAACCTATGGGCCCATCAACCCCATTGTTAACAGCACCTACCAGTTTGTGACCAGTTTGTTCCAAGAGGTCAGCACTGTGTTCCCAGACTTCTTTCTCCACCTTGGTGGCGATGAGGTAGATTTCACGTGCTGGTGAGTTTGAGATCAGTCTGGATGGGGGCTGGGGGTAAGTAAGTATTTGGGATTGGAGTCCCAGCCCATGGCTTCTTGGGCATGAGCTTTGGTGTCCTGCTCTCCCAGGCCAGGGGTAGTGGTGGTGCTTGGGATTTTTGGGATTTCTGTGCTCATGGTGATGCTGAATGTAGGAAGCTGCTGGTGCTGGTGCTGGTCCAGCCACAGGTCTGGAATACCTGGGCAAGCCTTGGACTGATGTGGGAGGGATTTGACCATACCTTGACCTTACTCCAGAGCTCAGGTTGCGATGGTTTTATTTCTTCTCTTTGCTGCACAGGAAATCCAATCCAGAGATCCGTGCTTTCATGATTGAGATGGGCCTTGGTGAAGATTACAAAAAATTGGAGTCTTTCTACATCCAGAGGTAAGGACAGGGCATCCAGGGCCTGCTGCTGCACTGTGTGACCAGCTCAGATGTCTTCTGTCTTGGGGACACCAAGTGTCCTTTCCAAGAGCATCCCCATTGGTTGTGTCTCCCTGACCCCAAAAGGGAACATTTTAGTGGGAGATTTACCACCAAATAGCCTGGGGCTGAGGAGAAAGAAGCCCCATAAGAGGCTGTGCTCTCTCCCTTCTCCTTCAGAAGCACCTCCACATCCTGTTGAGGATGTTGGGAATATCTGTGCTGCTCCTTAGGCTGTATGTAACCACCAAAGAGAGAAATCAGTGTGATCACCCAAAACTTGGTACTTTTCCCACTCCAGGCTTCTGGACATCGTCTCTTCCCTTGGCAAAGGTTATATTGTGTGGCAGGAGGTGTTTGACAACGATGTGGAGGTGAGAGCTGCCTGTGCTGGGGTGAGNACCTTCCTACCCAAACCATGCTATGATTCTATGATGGTTCTATCATCCCAGTAATAAATATTTATAAACAGTGATGGGATCATCCCAATGACATCCCACAAATAAAGGAAACCAGTTCACCTTCTACAGTCCCAGCCTTATCTTTCCCAAGTGCAAGACAGGCATCAGCATTTCGCAGCCAATTACTCCAGCAACAGTTACACTAATACATCTCAAAAATACTCTTTGGAATGACATTTTAGCCATGCCTTTTGCAAAAGGCCTTTCTTAATTTTGAAATTTCCAACCAATGATCACGTATGAAGCCCTGGTCACCCACCAGCTTCTTGTAGGTGGTTGGCAAAAGGTACCTGAGAAAAGCAGGGCTGCTGCCTTTAGCTCATTTGGAGGGGATCTGCACTGTCTCTGGGGATTTTAAGACTCCAGCTACTGAGGAAAGCCAAAAACTGCTCTTCTGCCCACTCTGAAAAATGATTTAGATCTCCATAGACACCTGGTGCTTTTTCACTTTATTCTTGCAAGAGCTTAATTACCCAAGTGATTCTGGTAACTGTTAACACTGAAGCTGACAAGAATAAAATATTGCCTTGCAATCACCTTGCTCCCCAAAGTTAAGTACATGCTTACAGGATTTATGGGAGCATCGCCTCTGGGCACAGGGAGTTTGTCACGGCACATCCACAGGCTCTGACTGATTCCAGCTCAGCCCCACAGCCGTGACTGGGAGCAGCCAGGGACAGCAGCCACATGTACTCAGCCTCCACAAGAACTTGCAGCATCTCCTCGTGACAAGCCCTGATTCGTGATACCAAAATGCTGTGAAAGTGCTGGTGCCCCACACCACAAACCGCCTGCAGATTCAGGGTGAACCTCCCATCCCTCCCAGCCTCTTTCCTGCTCCCTCATTCCTTGAGGCAGGCAAGATCTCTGGAAAAAGCCTTTCTTCTCCACCACCAGAGACACACAGAGCTCCCACGCTGGGAGAAAGGAAATCCAGAAGATTTCTCAATGCCTAGTGTTTGATTTTGGGTGTCTGCACACTCCTTAACAACCTCAACCATAAGCATGGGCTGAGCAGCCCTTTGGATCACCACCCCAAAGCTGTGCAAGCTGGAGATAACCCAGAAGAAAAAAAAGGCTCTGTGATAACATCAACAGGGGAAACATCACCAGGCTGAGCTCGAGTCAGGACCCCAAATCCTCCACACTGATGAACATATCTCACTTCAAGCTTTTTGATTTAAACTCCACTCTCAAGCTCATAACTGTTGAAATAGCAGAATTGATAAGTGGTGGTCTAGCTGGGAAGGTAGGGGTGTGGAAATGAGTTATCCTGTGCTTTGAAAAGTGCTGGAATGCATCCCTGTGGCTCCAAAAGCATCCTGCCATACACCAGCTTGCTTCAGGCCCCCAAAACATCAAGGTTCCTCATGGGCTGAGTTGTTAGAGCTGATGAAAATCCCCTGGATGTGGATTTAGCATTTCATGTTTAGGATGTTCTTTGTGCACGTGCTAAAGCTCCACCAAATGTCTCTGGGGGCTCCTGCTGGGTGTTTAAATGTGAGCACCCCCTTGATGACGAGCAACATCATCCCTGAAATACAAAGATGTGCAACAGGAGGGTCCACACCTGAAAAGACGTGGCACATGCTGACCACACTCCCTCCAGATCACCACCACAAGTAAGGACGCTTCAACCATGCAACCCTTGTGTTTGCAGTCCAAATCCCATCATTATTTTACCAAGGATTAAAGTGAAGGTAAACAAGCAAATGGAGACAGTAGTTTTGCCCAGAAAGAGAGGCCAAAATTCAAGTTAGAGGTATTTCCAGGAGATGATCTGTGTTTTCCAAAGCCCTCTTCCAGCCACACCATCAACAGGTCCCTTGAGCTGGGAGTTGCTTCATTCAGGAGCAATTTTCCTAGACAGTGTTGGCTCAAAGAGCAAAGCAAATAGAAAACTCATGCCCTGTGAAGGTGTTCATGAATGGCTTTCTCCGTTCCCACTTCACTGGCCCAGACACTTCTCATCAGAGGAAGAATCTGTGTGCAAAGCACCCTCCTGATTAAATGCAGAAGCAGCCAACATTATAGGGAGTTAGGCAGCATAATAAATGGACTTATATATTTTGAAAATGCTGTGGTGCAACTGCAATGACAGCCCAAAGGCCACCTTTATGCCCCGAAGGCAAACAAACCAGAAAGACTCAAATGTGACACCAGCTAGGTTTTATACCAATTTATATCAGAATAATTAATTTGGATTGTTACCAAATCCATTGTTGGTAGCAAGCAGGTAATCCAGCAATGTCCTGGCACAGCAGTTTTTTGCAGTCCCCCAGCAAGTCCCAGTTTTTGCATCAGAGATGACAAGAGGGGTTTGTAGAGTGTTACCTGAGCCAGTACAGCCCTGCCTGGGGTTCACTCCCTGCATGTTCCTTGCTGAACTACCTTGGAAGAAGCCTCCCAGGTGGTTATATCACCCTGCAGATACACTCTGAGCCCAGGAGCTGGTCTGTTGGTGGGCTACTGAAGAGCATCAGCAGCTTCAGGCTGCTGGTGCTCTGTGACTGCTGCAGGACAGAGTGTAAACCAGGTTCTTCCAGCCAAGCTCCACAGTTAGACACATGCTTAAGCAGTTTTCTTATGTAAAGAAACACTCGAAAATCAGACTGTTAGTCTGGATTAATGCCGGCCAGCTACAGATGAACTTCAATGAGTCATCCCCCAGAGACATCAGGTCCCCTAAAATAGCATCAGCAACTGAATCTGTAGAAAGGCTGGAATATTTGGACTGAAAGCTCTGATCACAATGCTTTACATAAGCTGGCAAACATGCCACCCTCCCCAGGCTGAAATGAGAATTCGCCTCAAGCCAGGGCACTCCCACAGTTCTATCTCATGTGCTGGGAAGCACAGTCCTGACATTGCCTGATGCAAGACAGCAACAAACTGGCTTGTTTGGGGTGTTTTTTCTTCCACTGAAATTTTAATTCAGTGAAACTACTTGAGGACAAGTCCAGAGATACTGAAATCAACCAAATATAGTCAGAAAATGGTGGTAACAGCTGGTGCTCCAGAAGTTTGCACAGAGAAAAGCAACAAACCCAGCTCAAGACCACAGAGGCTTTATGCAGACTGGCAGCATACTTGAACACAAGGAATGACAGGGGCCACTTCCCAGAGGTCTGACACAGGCTGGAATACAGGTGTTCTCTCTTCCTGCAGTGTGATGAGGACAGAGATAGAGAAGGGCCACAAAATCCTGCAAGAATAGTGAGGAAGCAGCCTGACATGTGCCATTGTGTTGAATTTGGGTCCTGCCACCTCTGTAGGGAAAACAAGGAAGGAGTGCCAGGAGCCTGAGGGAACTAACAGGCTTTAATTGCCCCTTTAATTGGTCCCTCTCCTGGGACCTCCACCCATTAACTCCATAAGCTCCATTCAATCTGAGATCCTGGCAACCAATTCTTCCTGATCTCTGCTATGAACGTACCTACTCCTAGGTATTCCTAGATTGATATTGGACTTCATTTGGTGCCTTCAGTTCTCTGGGTGATACCTGGGCTGTTGGTCCACCCCTGTGCTCTGTTAGCCTGGCTGTGCAGGTACACCCACCTGGTAAGGCTGTGCCTGTCCTTGGCTCCTGGCTCACCTTCCCATTAGGTGGACTTTGCCATTTTACACAGCTGGAAAAGAAAGACGCAGTGCTGTGTAGGTGTTGATCTCATGGCAACACCATTTGGCTCTCTTTGACCCCCTTCCTGATGGAGCCCAGCTTCTCTATCTCTAGGTGACCCTTGCTCCCCCCCACCTTCCCCCCTATGAACCTCCTATAAATTTTCACTAACCTCATTAAATTTCCACAATCCCATTTAGACCCAAACCTGACTGTGATCTCCTCCTGGTGCCTCATCTCCCCACAACTTTTTCACCTCCACCTCACCCCCAAGAACTTCACTGGAACCTCACATCCCCTTCAACATTGGAGAGCACCTCCCTCCATCTCTCCCCAGCCCCACTGAAACCCTTCCACATCTTCCCAGCTCTTTTTCTTTCCCCACCGCTCCCCAGCTTTGTGCTGGTGCTATTCTAACCTTTGACAACAAGTTTCTTGTGGGTTTTTTTTTCCTACGAAAAGCTTTTTTCCTGTTGATCCTGTTCTCTCTACACTGCTCCCATGAGGGACAATCCCTTACATTCCCCACCAAACCGTTCCATAGTTATGTCCTGCTCACACAGAATTGTGTGATGGGGCCATCTCCCTTGTCACGCTTTCTCCTGTGCCATTTGTTTAATTTCCTGCTTGCTCCCATGCCTCTGGCTTGTCTGCCAGCACACCTGATACCTTGGAGTTTTCTGGGACAACAGGTTTTTAATAATTTTATGGAGTGAGTTCCCTTGTAGGTTTGTGGGTAAGACCTGGGCTTAAGGCCCTTATTTGAGCTGGGGATTGCTAAGGAAAGCAGAGCTGGAGGGAGGAAGCAAAATTAAATACAGTTCATCTGAGGTTAAGGCTTTCCTTGGAAAAGCCAAGCACTGCATGGAAAGCATCCCTGCACCACTTCACTGTGAGGATCCACCATGGGATAAAGCCCCTTTTATTTGTATAACCCAATCTATATTTCACTGGCCACATGTAAAATATCCTTGGAAACCTGTGCAAAGGATGATTTATATACAGTATTGCTCATAAAAATATACAGCACCAACAGAAGATGCTTAAACCCAAGGTGGATCCAAAGCATGGGCAAGAGGTGCTGGTTTTAAACTGAGAGAAGTCTAGTTAGGTTAGATACAAGGAAGAATTTATTTACAATGAGGGTGGTGAGGCCCTGGCATAGGATGCCCAGAAAAGCTGTGGCTGCCGCATCCCTGGANGGCTCTGGGAGAGCTGTGCTGGGGCTGGTGGGTGTTACTCTGTAATGAGACTGGGGTCGATCTCAAGATGGTGCTGCCAGTGAGCTGCCCTCATCATGGCTTTGTCACACTGCTGCCAATGCTCTGCTCCCTCTAGGATGCAGGTTTTAACCCTGTCCTTGGCTTTATCCCTCCTTCTGTTGTTCCTGCAAACCAGATGGGAAGTGGCTCAAAAATCAAGCCCAAGTCTGCCTCAGTTTCCTTTTGGGGGTGTGAAGGGGTCAGGGCACTCTGCTCGGGGGAGCAGGTGATGCTTCTGTCACTGCACTGATCCCCTGCCCCGTGTTCACCTGTGCTCCTCAGCTGAGGCCTGACACCATCATCCACGTGTGGAAGGAGAACGGCATGCAGTACCTGAACGAGATGGCCAATGTCACCAGGGCTGGCTACCGGGCTCTGCTCTCTGCACCCTGGTACCTCAACCGCATCTCCTACGGGCAGGACTGGATAGAAGCCTATAAGGTGGAGCCCTTGAGCTTTGAAGGTGTGTTCCTTGTGTCCCCTTTCTGCATGGCAGCTGGCTTGGCACTCAGACCTAGCTCCAGAACTCCTGTTTTGCTGTCCCCTCCACAGGCAGCCCTGAGCAGAAGGCCCTGGTGATAGGTGGCGAGGCCTGCATGTGGGGTGAATATGTGGATGTCACCAACCTGACCCCCAGGCTCTGGTAAGAGAGGCCACAGGGAGGTCACTTGGGTCACATGAGGCCGGGCTTGCATCCCTTTTCTTTGCTACTGAGCATCATGTGCTGAACTCATGGGTTTGATCTGCACGTGGTGCCTGTCCCTGTCCCCCCTGTGCTGGTAACAGCTTCACTGAGGCTGAAATGGGAGTTTGCAAGGTTGTAACAACCTGCTGCTTCAAACAGGTTGTGTTTAACACCTGTCTGTCCTGTCACCCTGGTCTGCTCCTGATGGGCAGGAATAGACCTTGGGATACTCTGAAGCCTTTGTGTGTAGAAGGACGCTGGTTAGAAAAGTGCTTGGGAGTTCAGGGCTTCATGTAAGCATCTTTTGAACTCCCCCCTGTCCTGACTGCCTGTCCCTTGTCTTCAAGGCCGAGAGGTGGGGCTGTAGCCGAAAGACTCTGGAGCAATGGGACTGTCAGGAACATGGAAGACGCATACGCCCGGCTGGCGAAGTTCCGCTGCACCCTGCTTGGGTAACCGTCCTGGGGCACCTGCCCTTGCACAGCTGCTCTGGGCTCAACCCTGCCAGGGCAGTGAGGGAGAAGGGCTTGCCCTGCTGCAGAATGACCCTTGTTCCTCTGGAAAGCCCTGGTTTTGCTGCTGCCTGTGCGTGGGCAGAGCTTGCTTTGTGCAGCACTGGAAGAGCGCTCCTGCTGCTGGCGTAGGCTGGTGGCTCTGGCGAGGAGAGGGCTTTGTGCTGAGGAAGGAGGGGACTTGTCAGCTCTTGCCACTCCTCCTGCAGCACCAGACAGCTTCCCCAGGAAACCTGTCCTCACCCTGTGCTCCCACACATGAGCAAAATCTGAGTTTATAAGCACAGGATGAAAACCACTCCCTCCTTGTCACACCTGAAACGGGGTACCCACAGGCACCCTGTGCCACTAGAAGCCTTCATACCTGGTGGTGTCTGCCTGTGCCCTCTCCCTGATGCCATTCTTCTGTTCTCTTCCCAGGCGTGGTGTCCAGGCACAGCCTCTCTACGTTGGATACTGTGACCATGAATTTGGCGGGGTTTGAAGGGAGAGCTCCACTGCCCTCTGTCTCTGTGCATGCAGGAGGAATGTTCCCCCCTCAAAAGGGCAGAGGGACCCCTTGCCACCCCACCTTCTGCTTTGGCTTCATTGCAATGAACATTTCTTTAGCCTCAGCATGCACTCTTTACCTCTTTTTCTATTTTTATTTCTTTAAATCTATAAATAAATGACCCCAAAGAGGAAAAAGGTGCCTATTCCTGCTCATCTGGGGCTTGGGACACTGTGCAAGGGTTAGCAGGAGATGGGTAGGACTTGCTGTAGAGACGCTGGTGAAGAACCATCATCCTGGCAGCTCTGGAGTTTCCAGAGTGCCTGCTCAGCTGGATAAACTGTGCTTAGCCTCTGCTGCTGTCCCAGCATTTGTTTCTGCAGTCACATTGTGCTGTGAGGTCCTGTCCTTGTCCCTTCTCTCTCCTCTGATGGCCAGGCCTGCAAGCTACCACCTCTGCTGCCCTAAACCCTGGTTGCTGCCACCTCCTCTGACTTTTCCTGAGCAGATGACACCCTGGAGCCTCTGAGGAGCCCTTGCAAATCTGCTGAGTGGTGCATGGATACTACAAAGTCTCTGCTCAGCTCTTCAGGCTGTCACCTCTGCCTGGGATTTGTCCAACTGACCCGTCCTCCTCCTGCTCTGTTGTTCTCAGGGTGAGGAGCTCAGCCCCAGGTCTCCTCCATCCAGAGGGGTTGGTTTTGATGGTGTTTTCCTTGGAGAAGAAACCAATGTTGCTGGTGTCCCATAGAACTGGGACAGGTGTGATTGTTGTCCTTCGTTGTTTGGGATTGCTGTGCTGGAAACGGCATTCAGCTGGAAGCAGGGAATCTGTCAGGGAGAAATCCTGGCTGGCTGGGACTGTTGTGTGTGTGTCTTGGTCTTAAGTGAGTGAGATGAGTGAGATGCACTGGTATGGCTGCAAACCTTTCATGACTGCACTTTAAATTAAAAACAGTGAATTAACAGTTATTACTGCCTCCTGTTTTTAAAAGTCAGATTTTTTTCCTTTTTTTTTTTTTCTTTTTTTTTTTCCCCCGATGTGCTGTAGTACCTTGGCTTGGTGATTTTGTCACTGTGGGGAGCTGCTGCCAGCAGGGCTGGGGCAAGCGGGACCCTGGCCCTGGGAAGGGTGCTTTGTTCCCCAGAACGTTGCTCTGTTCCCACAGATGATGCTCTGTAAGAGATGCTCTTCACCACCCTATCCCATTCCCTGCCTCATTCCACCTTCCCTTCTGCCTTGCTGGGCTCCCTTTCCCCCATAGCCAGGTGTGAGAGCCCCCAGCACTCGGGATACCCACAGAGGCCCCCCCAACATTGCACCTTCCACTGAAGCCTGGTATTGTGATCCAGGTTAAACATCACCCATGATCCCATTTCCCAGGGTGTCTACACCAGCATCTTCCCAAAACCACCCTCGTGGAGGGGGATCAGTGACGTTTCCACCCTTGGACGGGCCGGGATCCCGGAAGCACCCCGCTCTCCCCGCCGCGCCTTTGCCGGGTGCCCGTTCCTTCCAGAACATCTATTTTGGTCGTGTAAAACTTGCCGGGGAGCAGGGAACAGGGAACAGGCAGCGTGTGAATCACTCGGGGCCAACGGGTTTAAAAATAAACCCAAGCGGCGGCGAGGAGCAGCCGCCAAGCCCCCGGATTCCGGCAGGATTGTGCTCCACACGTCCCAAACCCACCCGTGGGCACTGGCACCAGCCAGGGGAGTTTATTGGGACACGCTTGCAGCGGCGGGCACCTGTGTGTGAGTGCTTGTAAACACGTGTGTGCGTGGGCTGTGTGCCTGGAAGCGTGTGTGCAATGCGTGTGTGCTTGTAAATACTTGGTGTGTGTTCTGTGTGTGCTTGTAAACACGTGTCTGCTTGTGAGCACACACCTGCACACACGTGGTTGTGGGTCCTCACACCCACTCGTGCACACACACGCATAAGGGTTGTTGAACACACGTGCATTAAGGGCCCTTGCACGTGTGCACTCACACACATGCACAAATGCACTTGCTCGCACTTGCATGTGGGTCGCTGCACTCATGCACACGTGTGCATATGGGTGCTTGCATGCATACACTTGTGCACGTGCCTGCACACGTGTCCATATGGATCCTTGCACACGTGTGCATGTGTGTCCTTGCCCTCATGCACATACTTGCACTCACATGTACACACACACACACACTTGCACTCATGAACTAAGGCATCCTTGCACACGTGTATGTAGGTCGTTGCACACACGTGCCTATGGGTGCTTGCAAGCCCATACATTCCTGTACACACTTGCACACACGTGCACACTTGCACACACGTGCAAATGCCCCCACATGTCATTGCCCAGACTCACACGAGGCCTGAGCCGCATGTGCTGTGCGTGCCCTTGCATGCACTTACACACATGTGTGCACGCTTGCAGCACCTGTATGTTCTTGCACACGCTTGAACACGCATGCACACGTTTGTGTAGACTTGCACATGCTTGCACACATGCTCACACACACATGTGCCCTGTTGCACACGCTCACACCCCTTCTCACACTCACAAGCCCCTGCACGCACGAGACAGCGCGCCGGGGAAGCCAGGCTTCCCCCCACCTGGCTGCTGCTTTGGGACTAATTAATTAATTAACGACAACACCAGGTATTAAAGCTGCTCAGTCTAATTACAGATCTTTCGGGGTGACGCGGGATGCAGGAGGGAAGTGCTCTCCTCCTCCCCCTTCTGGGGCAGCCCCAGGGGGGCAACAGGGGCAGTGTGGGGTCCGTGGAGGCAAAAGACTCAACCAAGTGTTCAAATTGACCCTTTTGGAGCCTCTTCTGTGTATTCAAACCCTACTCTGAGGTGGGGAGCAGAGAGGGGTTCAGTCTGGATGCTACTGAAGGGCTGCAGGGGGAAAGGTGGGAGGCTGCTCGGCTCCTTGGACAGCCCTGGCTGGGGCTGGGGGGATGATGGGGGCAAAAGGGGGATGAAGGGGGGTG
>VYZP01071935.1:0-23106 GCA_013400635.1 Hypocryptadius cinnamomeus
ACTGCCCCATGTCCCCAAATGCCACATCCACAGGGCTTTGAGATCCTTCTAGGCAGGGGGACTCCTCCAGGGCTGGAAAACCCTTTCCAAGAGAAATTTTCCCAAATACCCAATCCAGGTCTAAACGTGTGCATTTATTCTTGCAATATGTTCAGAAGGTCTTTTTTTGAGTTTTGGGGAAGAACTCTCACCTAGGAATGTGTTGCTGGAGAGTTCAGGAGCACAGAAGTGCTGGGGCCGTGCTCCAAGGGCAGTGGGATGTGCTGGATTATTCCTGCATTAGGGGAGGATCTCAGGTGTGGAGTATTTTGTAACATTCCTGTGTTTCCTTTTTTTCAAGGATCACTGGTGATTGATTTTAAGTGAAAAATAGAAAACTCTTTCACTTGTAATAGATGGAAATGTCTAAGATCAGCTTATTCATGGGATAGATGATCCCAGAAGCAGTAGCCCCTTTCCTAAGGGGTGCAGGGTTTCTGGAATTGCAGGGAGCTGTGTGAGCAGGTAGGCTGTGCTCTACCTCTGCCATATTAGCACAGCATTCCAGAGCAGTTTGGGTTGGGAATGACCTCAAATTCCAGCTCGTGCTCCCATTCGCATGGGCAGGGACGCCTCCCACTATCCCAGGCTGCTCCAAGCCCCATCCAGCCTTGCAGGGGGGGACTGGTGCCACTCCTGGCTGTCCCTGACTGTGCCCTGTCCCCGCAGACATCCCGGTGTTCCCCACCATCACGGCCACTGTGACGTTCCAGGAGTTCCGTTACGACGAGTTCGATGACTCCATCTTCACCATTCCCGACGACTACAAGGAGGATCCCAGCCGCTTCCCAGACCTCTAAGGGGGCTGGGAGCTCCTGGGAACATCCACCCCTGCATCCCAGGGCCAGGGCATGGCTGCACCCACAGCAGGGCAGAGCCGTGGGGCACAGGAAGGGATGAACTCGTGAGCCCGCAGCGAAGGGAAGGAGCAGCAGTGCGGATGTGCTGGCGCTGCACTGGGCATCCAGCCCTTCCAGCTCCCGCTTCCCAGAGCCTCCTGCTGCCATCCCCTTTGGCACAGCCACTCCTGGCTCGGGAGCTGCCACCCCCAGCTGGGAGGAGCTGCTGGTTTTTAAATTTTTTACGCTTGTGGTGATCCACGAGGCACTGCTGGACCTTGGCACCGAGCTGGGCCCGGGGCTGGGGGTGAGGTGAGCTCCCCTGTCCTTCCCGTGCTCCCTGTTCCCTGAGCTCCCAGCTCAGCCACGGAATGTTGGAAGGTATCCTGAAGGAATGCCTTGGCTGTAGATGAATGAACCAAATGGGCACCACTGACACTTGGATTTCCTCCTGCACCCAGGCAGAGCCAGCTGTGCTCTGCAGGGAGCGAGGCACCTCCGGTGCTGTCCCTGCCTGATCCCTTCATTCCCCCTTCCCTCCCTGCTCTCTGCTCCCTGGGCTGGTGGGGAGCACTCCAGGGCTGCCTGGCCAGGAATGTCACTTGTTGCTAATCTTTTATTTGACCTTCACTAGGGAGGGGTGTCCCAGAAAGGCTGAGCACCACCAGGTCAGTTTGTGAGAACTGGGAAAAGCTCAGGCATTGCCCCTTCCTGCAGGAGGAGCTCTCCCTGCACTGGGGCCGTGGTGGTGCTCACGGGCAGCTTGCACTGGGGTGTTCCCACATTCATTTCCTGCCTCTTCGTGTTTAAATCACAGAGAATCCCAGACTGGTTTGGGGTGGGGGGACCTTGAAGCTCATCTTGTCCAGCCCTCCTTCATGGATGGTTCAGTACTCCAGCTCCTCGAGCTTATTCCCATTCCCAGTTGTTCCAGTCTCTTCATCTAACAATAATCCACCTTTCTGGGGTTTGTTAGGCAAGATTTGTGCAGAAGGCTGATGGTGCTATTTGTTTGTATGAAGAAATTTAGATTCAAGTGCTGTGGTGTCATTGTACAAACATGTAAATATTTTCCAAATTATATTCTTTGTGCACTGTAGGTAAAACTTTTTCTGGAATTCCATAGAGTTAAGGATCACAGTTTATAATGAAGAGGATCATTGATGCTCAGTAGAGGGAACAGCTGTGCTGAGCACAAGGGACAAGGGAGGGGCTCAGCACAGGGCAGGGTGTCTGGCACACCTGAGAGCAGGGAATGCCAAACTGCTGGAATCTCTGATCCATCCCAAAGAGACTGCTCTGGGGAGGGACGTGGAGGAGGCCCAGGGAAGCACTGTCAGTGAAGTCCAGGAGCGCTGGAGTGGGAGGGTGGGGTTGGTCCTTTCCCAGCACCTCTGTGGACCTGGGGAACAGGGGAGCACTGGGACAGGGGAGCAGTGCAGCTTTGTTGTTAATTCAAACTCAAATCCAAAATGAAACTTTAGGGAAAACAAGCAAAGGGAAATGACTGCTGCAGTGCCGTGTCAGGGCAGGTGTGGAGCATCCTCTGGGAATGATGGAACTTGTTCTCCCAAGTCATGATGAATTCCTGACGTGTTTCACACCTCTGGGATGAACTGACACCATCTGTGCTGCTCCTGGGAGCCAGGTGGGATCCTCTGGGCCAGACTGGGGATGTCCATGGGGCTGAGCTGGAGCTTGGATCGGTGCCTGTGGGGCAGCACAGGGCTCTGTCCCCTCCCAGGGTCCCCTGTCCCCTCCAGGCGTCCCTTTGGCATGTTTTGTGTAGCTGCAGGACCTGTGCCAGGTGCCTTACAGGGCACCCCATTCCTTGGGCATTCCAGTGGTGAGAGGTTCCTCCCCGAGGTGAATGTCAGAACTGCCCTTGCTCAGTGGTACAGGCAGGGTCCATGGGTTTGTGTTTCTTTGCATTTTTGATCATCCCAAATTCATCCCTGGCTCCGTGGCAATGTCGCTGGGGCTGTGGGACCTGGGCAGTGCAGCCACTGCTGGATCCCAGGGTGGATCCTGGCCTTGGAACTGGAAAACAAAAAGGGTTTTGGGTGGCCTCCTCTGGGATTGAGGCTCCTGTGGCTCTGTCCCCTCTGGACCAGCCCCTGGTGGCCGCGGGGTGTCTGCCCAAAGCCCAGGGCAGGTCCTGGAAGTGTTTCCTGTGGTTCCTGTGGCCTCTGGCTGCAGACCTGTTGGATTTTCATCCCCCAGGACATGGCTGCTCCCTGGGACACTTCCAGGGGCTGCAGGAACCTGTTTCTAAGGCTTGTTCTGCCTTGGAGTGTGGGCACAGCTTTGGGGCTCTGGGTTATCCCAGGGAATCCAGCTGCTCCTGCTCTCCCTGTGGAGCTGAGGGATGGGAATTCCCTGGATTGTTCCCCAGTTCGCAGGGCAGCCCCTGGGCTCCTGGAGCTGCTCTCAGTACTTTTCCCTCCTCCTGGGATGTGTTTCCTGTCTGAACATTCCGGGTGAGGAGTTCTCACACGAAGGAACACCTGGGCATTCCCAGTGGATGCACGGCAGGAATTCTCAGTCAGAGGGACACTGGGCTGAGCCTGTGGATCCCGAGGGGCTGCCCACGTTGAGATCCGTGTTTATATCCATGTTTTCTCCACTAAAGCCTGTTTTTGTCACTGGGTTGTGTTGCATGGACACAGGGAATGTTTGTGGGCCCGGATGTGTCTCCAGGGTGTTCCCAGCCCCAGCCTGGGGCACAGGGTCCCTCCCCTGTCCCGTGGCTCTGGGAAATTCCTTTTCCAAGCAGCATTGATCCAGCAGAGCCTCACCTTGGCTTTTCCCGTTTTCCTGGAGGCCAGGCCAGGTGATCCAGGAGGATTTGGTCCCTGGGAGTGAGCACAGATTCATGGATCGTGTCCGTGCAGCAGCTCCAGCTCATCCCTGTGGCCTGGGAATGTCAGGGGGACCAGGAGCAGCCCTGGACACCCCAGCTGGAGTCGGTGTCCAGGGCAGGAGGAGAAGGGAGGTGGACCAGGCTGGTGGAAATCACATCCTGCTGCTCCTGCCCAGGCTGGGGCTCCCCTCCCACCACTTCTTTTTTTCCTGAGGTTTTTTATGGCTCTTAAAAGACAACCGGGAACTTTGCTCAACCCAAATCCGACCTCACTGTGGAAGGATGCCGTGGGTTGTTTCTGAACCAAACTGTTCCTCTGGTCTTCCAAGCTCCTGCTCTGTCCCGTGGCAAAGGGAACACCCTGGATTTCCTCTCCGGAGCTGCTGTCCAGGCACTGCACTCCCAGCACAGCAATTCCCTGTTCCTGCCTTGAGTCCGTTCGTCCCGCCCGGATGTGTTTGTGCTGGAATCCCCCTGGATTCCGTTGATATTCCCAGCAGCCCTCTGTTATTTTCTGTCTCTGCTCCTGAGTTGTAATTCCCTCCAGGAGAACTGCGTTATTTAATCCGGATTAACCAATTCCTGTAATGCTGCAGTTTCACTTTTCTTTTCCTGACAGTTTGTAACTCCCACGGAAAACGAGTCACCTCTCTTGGTTTTCCTGTTGTCCGCTCCCTGGTTTTCCCTTCCCTTCACTCATAGTCACTTTGGGTTGTATCATTTGTTAGAATAAAGACCAAACTATGCTGTTGGATTCGGAAACTGCTCCACCTGTGCAATCCAGGCTTCCCTCTCCTGTCCCGCCGGCCTCGGCTGCGCTGTGGGAGCGGGACCGGAGGGGAGGGAACGAGCTCCTGCTGCTGCATTCTGCAAGGGCATTTTCTTGGTCATTTTTTAAATAAAATCCTGCATTTTCATTACAGCCTCTTCTCGGCCCTCTCAATCCCAGGTTTTATGGGGAAAGGATGCAGGAGGAGTTCCCAGCCTCACCAGGAGCTGAGGGAGCAGGTTGGGAGCAGCTGCCCGGGAGGGAGGGGGGAAAAGGAGCCTGAAATTCACTGAACTGTGCTAAGTCCTGCCAGAGACTTGACCTCCTCCATCCAGGAATGGCCTCCCCTGGATCACAGGCTGGGCAGTTCTGGGGGAATGGAGAGCAAAGCCTGGATGGCCCTGGAGGCTTTGGCCTTGCAGGAGGGTGGGGGGTTTGAGGGGATTTTTGGTTTGGTATTTTCTTTTGGCTTTGTGGGAGACTGCTTGGAGGTTTTGGGTTCTTCTGGGTTTTTGGTTTTTATGAGGGAGGGCTGGGGGGGTTTGGAGGGATGGGGTTGGGGTTATTAAGTTTTTTAACTTAGCCTTGCTCTCCTGCCCCCAGCATCAGCCCCTGAGCTCAGAGAGGGATCAGAGCCTCCCTCTGCAGGTACAGATCTGCTGATGGAAAATCTGTTTCTAAAGGGGCAGGAAAACTTCCCTGAAGGGCTCCAGCCACTGCCAGTTAAAACAAAGATTTCTCATAACTGCAGCTGTGGCCGTGAGCTTGCTCCAAGTGCTCCTTCCCAGGCAGGGTCTCCCCAGAGCCGTCCCTTGCTTTTCATCCACCAGCACTCCCAGGTCCTTCTCAGCAGTCCCATAAACCTCCACATTCCCATTTTAACCCATTTCCCCCACAAAGGTAACATAATTCCTTCTTCACTGTAACAGGGAGATGGAAAAGTCCCCTGTAAGGAATCAGGTTAAGTTTGGTGCACCCAGCAGTGAAAATAAAACTCAGGAGTTTTCTAGGAAGAGGAGTTGAAGTTTCAGGGTTTTATTATCAAAGTTTTGTAAAACATTTTCCGAAACTGTACATCGACATGGCACAGACTGTCGGCTACTTTTGTCTCTTTACCTGCACAAAAGTAAAAGCTCTGGAGCTGCTGGAACTAAGGAACAGCTTTGGGTAACTACTCTGCAAATACCATGGGATCACCGAGTGCGGGAGGGAGGGAACGGCCGGGACAGGAACACAAATTTATCCGTTTGTACAACTTGAGATCAAGTAAAAAGTACATTATCAATGGACTTGCTTTAAAAACAGACCAAGGTCATTTTAAAATGCACTCCCTGCTGCAGCGGGTGAGCTCCTGAGCCCCCAGCCCTGGGTGAGGCTGCTCCCCCAACCCTCCCTCACTGGGCACGGCCAGGATTCCCCTTCCCGAGGTCAGACCATCCCAGCTCGCCCTGGGTGGAGCTGAAGGACACAGTGGAGAGAGAGCCCTCAGGAAGGTCAGGGCACAGAATCCTGGGCAAAGCCAACCAAAACCCACCGGAAACCAAACCCAACCAAGCCCAGCTCATGGCTTAAAACCAGGACTAAAGCCAAGAGCACAAAGAGCTGGTGCGATCCAAGGCCGACTCTGGAGCATCCGGGAGGCCCCCGGCAGCCCCTCGGTGGCTGCAGGACAGGAGGGCTGTGCCACGTTCCCAGGGCATTCCCACAGGACAGGGGGGCTGTGCCACACTCCCCACACTCCTGGGACACTGCCACGCTGCTTGGCCCTGCTGGCTCAGCCCGGGACACTCCGGAGGGAGGGAAGCAGGGAGGGAGGGAGGAGGGGTGGCCCAGCCCGTGCTGCGGGAGGGACCTGCGGCCTGGCCCGGCCCCAGCTGGGCCCCGGAGCAGGGGATCCCTGTCTCAAGCTTTGGGTGTGAGTTAGTATCGGGATGGACAGACCATGGAGAGCTCGGAGCTGGATACATCTAGGTTGAGGATTAACAAGTACAGCATAAAGGATCACACTGGAGGGGCTGTGGGCGGCTCAGTCGCTCATGTCCATGTCCTCCTCGTGGTGGTCGTCCCCGTTCACCTTGGATTCCCTGCCCGGATCCCCGCTGCCCTTCTCGGCTCCGGGCTCCTTCCCTTTGGGGGAGGGAGCATCCGCCACCTTCTTCTCTTCCTTCTTCTCCTTCTCGCTGTCGTAGCCCTGTTCCTCCTCGTCGTAGTCCCTTGTGACCTGCTTTGCCAGGGAAAGGGACACGTTAGCACTTCCCTGTGGGCTGGGGCAGGGGGGATGTGGGGCAGGGCTGGGAGCAGCTCCAGGGCTTTTTGGAACATACTTTCACATCCTTGTCGCTCTCGGATTTCCGGTCTCGATCCTTCTCCTTGTCTTTGCTCTTCTTTTTCTTGCTCGTTGACCGCTCCCTCTCGTCTCTGCTCCTCTCCTTGTCTTTATCCTTCTTCTTTTCCTTTTTATGCCTATGAGGATCAGCGGGAAGAGGATGAGGCCCATCCCCATCACCCCATTCCATGGCTGGAACTGTGTCCAGAGCCTTACCCACAGCAAACCCAAAGGAAAATGGCAGAGGGCAAGTAGGGAACAGGCTCTGCTTCCAGGAAATACCCAAAATCCCAACTTAGCTCTGCCTCAAGGACAGCACCACAAAGCCAAGGCTGAGCAATGCTGTGGCAAACAGAACCATGGAATCTCCTGAGCTGAAAGGCCCCACAGGAATCAGGAGTCCAAATCCTGGACACCAAGAACAGCAGTGCTCCACTGTTTTACAGAGGAGCACCTTGAGCTCCCCACCCTGGGGCAGGGTCACAGAACATCCAGACCACCCAGAATCAGCTGATTCCTACTGCGCAGAGCCAAAGGGACTGGGAATGGTGGCACATCCTACTCCTACCACCCCTGGAACCCCTGACCCTTGGAGCTGCCAGCCAACCCCAGAGCAGCTCTGCGAAAGCAGCAAAGATTCCCCCCACACAGAATCCCCTGGGAGCCTCCCTGGAGGTCACAATTTGGGAATTTCCCACCCAGACAGCATTCTTCCCAGCCAAGTGTTTCCCTGACCTCCTGGGCGACGGGGACCGGGACATTTTCCGTTTGGGAGACCTGGGCTTTTTCGGGGACCGCGTCCCGCTCCGGCTCCGCCGGCGCCGCCGTTCTCTGCAGGGAGACACACAGGGGCTTTGGAAACCACTGCTTATTTTTTTAAAGCTACAAATGCATCCCTAGCTCCAACCCTAGCCCTGCTCACAGGGTACTAAAGAGTTGTTAAAACTGCAAGCTAAATTTGGAACTTTTTTTAAAAAAATGAAACACTTTTGCCTGGATTTATTCCCTCAATCAGGAAGAGCTTGGCAGTGGCCCTGGAGCATTAAACTCTGACACAGCAAGGAAAACTGTTCTAAACCCAAAGAATTTACCTCAAATACTGCAGGAAAATGCAAGTATCTTATAGACACAGGTGGTACAGGTGCTGTTGTGCCTGTACCAGACACATCCTCATTGGAATGACAATCCAATGGGATCCAGGCATAGTTTGGGTTGGAAGGGACCTCAAAGCCCAGCTCCTTCCATGGGCAGGGACACCTTCCACAGACCAGCTGCTCTATCACAAGAACATTTTTTTCTATTTAATGTTGATTGAAGTGCATCAAAATCCTGCTGGGCACAGAGAGCAAGGAAAATCCCCTTTCTGTACCTGCTTGTGCTTCTGGATCTTCTGGTTGTGCTGTAGCTTTTGGGGGGAGTTTTAGAACGTTTCTTTTCTTTCTCTTCCTTCTTTTTATCCCTTTTAGTAGAAAAGAGATTAAGTTTAAGTCACTTTCAAACAGCACATCCTAATCTGCTGTCCAGGGAAAAGGATGCAGAGCTGGGAGGGGCAGGGGAGGCTCCCCAGGCTGAGCCCCACCAGGTGCTCCAGCCCCTCTCTGAACTGAGCCCAGAGCTGGACACAGCCCTGTGGGGACCCAGCAGTGCCAGCACAGGGGACAATCCCTGCCCTGCTCAGGACTGGACCCCTGGAGTCATTACCTGGTTTTGGATGTGCTCCGAGACCTCCTGCTCCTCTCTCTGGAATGAGATCTCCTTCTCCTCGGACTTTTGGATCGCCTCCTGCTTCTGGATTTGGAATGGGATCTTCTCCTTGATCTGCTCCTGGAGCGTCTGCCAGGGACACACCAACATGGAGTCACAGGAAGGACATCCTGGGACTGCTCCCAGCCCAGCTGCTCAGGGCAAGGAACCCAAACCCCCAAAACCCAACCAAAGCCTCCAACAAGGCTCTGCCTGTCCTGCACAGAAGCTCTGCATGCTGAAATGTCAATAAAGCTTTGGAGCCCTAAATCAAACCCAAGGCTCTTCCCAAGAATGATTTTTGCAGGAATTGTTCTTGCTGTGGGAGGTGTTTCTAAGGAATTGCCCAGTCACCTGTGTCTGGATGAGGAAGGTGTCCTCCTCCTCCTCGAGCGCGACCTCGACCTCGAATGTCTTCGTTTTTCATCTTTTTTGTCTGGAAAAGGAAAGGTACAATAAAAATCAATGTTTTGTTTTACTATTCAAAAAGATTCTCTAAAGGAAAGGACCTGGAGCTTCAGGTAACTGATATAAATCAATGTGATCTTGCCATTTGAAATGAAGGCTCATCTATAATTTTCTTCACAAGACAAAAAGAACCAACAGAGGACAGGGACATGTTTGTGACATAAAATAACAGTTTTATGCAAAACTGGAGAAGTCAAAATTCAGAAAAAATCTTAAGTCAGTGAAAAGCTCATGGCTGCAGGGCAATGGAAAATCCTGTGTAAATCCCAGAACCTGCCATTTCCTGAGGGGCTGAAGAACCTGTCAAATGATTGTTTTGAATTTCCCATAAAAAAAGCCTCAAGCTCAGCAAGAACAGGAGCTCTGTTCTTTCCTAGAAATCATCAGGAGGCTGAAGAACTGATGAATATTCTGTATTTTCAGTGTTCAGGTTTCTGCCCCTCAGATTTGGTGGCTCTGACATTTGTGAGAGCTGTTGGAGCTTGTTCTAAAATCAAACCTGCTGAAAGAAGCTCCAAAAAAGAGAATTATTTACAAACCTGCCCAGATTAGGAATGAAGATAAGGAAAAGCATCCCTGAGAAGCATCAGCAGGGTGCCAAGTGGTGAAGCCAGGAAATCCACATTCCCTTGGAATTTGAGACAGCAGCAAGAACTTCCCTCAGGGAAGCCTGGGTGTTTTACAGCCTTCAAATTCAAATCAGTGAATTTTGGGAAAATCAATGGATTAATTCCAGCCCATTTCTGCAGGACACATGGAGCATCCATTCAGGATGATTACAAACCTAATAAAGGAATTCCCTAGAGACCACAGGCATGAAGGCAGGGCTCTGCAGAGCCTCAGTTTTGATCAGGTGCTGTGTCCAAGCCCCATGCTGGCTGGGATGGCTCATTCCAGGCTGGAATTACCTGGCTCTATAGCAGCAGAAATTAAGGACTGTGCTTCTCGGACTCTCTTCATGGCCTCTTCTATTTCTTTACTGGAGGTATCTGATTTCAGACTGGGGGACACGAGACCTGCAGCCACATGGTTCAACCTGGACAACACAAAATTCCAAAATTCAGGACTCAGGAACCCAAGGGATACAGGTCTGCATTGTCAGACTCAGCCAGTTCACAGGGTCAGGGACTCCTGGAATGGTTTTGGTTTGGACAGACATCAAGCCCATCTCATCCCACCCCCTGCCATGGGAAGGGAACCTTCCCTAGCCCAGGGTGCTCCAAGACCCTTCCAAGCTGGCATCAGCTCCAGCAGGACAGGGACTGGGCACTGAATCCCCATGGAATTCCCATGGAATCCCCATGGAATTCCCCAGCAGTGCAGTACAAGGGTTTGGGAACACTGGTGCTTACTTTGGATCCACTGTGCTCATCAGTTTTAGGAGCTGATCTGCTGCGAGAGACTGTGAGGGAAAAACAAAGTTACAACCAGGCTGGGAGATGTGAGAGCTGCAGAGAACCTTCCTTGGAATGTCCCCTGGAAGTTTTCCCAGCTGGAAAACGAGAGCAGAACACCCCCCAGCAAAGGGCAAGGCCACACTGGGCTGGTGTGACTGGGGCTGCTGGGGGGTGTGAACGTCCCACACTGGGGCTCAGGGGATTTATTTTCCACAGCAGCCAAAGCCAGCCCTGCCTGGGCAGGATCAGGATAAAACCACAAATGGATAAAACCACAAATGGATAAAAATACCAACAGATAAAAATACACTGCTGGGCTGTGTTTATCATTATGTACTAGTAACTTCTCGTGCACAGGTTATTTCTGTCACTGCAAGAGAACAGAGCCCTCTCTAAGGTGTCTGTCCACTGAAAACCTCAATGCCAACTTACAAACATCTAAATATTCCATGAAAAAATGTATTTTACAGCTCTTAGGATAATCTAGGTATTATCATGATCAGACACCTCCTGCACCAACTGGGTATTAAGAAAAAAATGTTTAATCCTCTTTTTTTTTTATAATGAACCCCAACTTTCATTTTCGAAATGTTTGTTACAACCTGATGGCTTAATGTACAAAAATCCTCTATAACCCCAAATTGACACTTTTCTAATTTGCCTTTAATTTTTTTTTAATTTGTTATTTAATTTTCACCATCATCTGCATGTTCTTCCACATGAGAATACATAAAAAAATTTAAGTGATGGCAGTAGCAATGCATTAAATTATTGCTGCTTCTTGTTGCTGTAAGAGCATTTTGTTCTTATCCCTTAAATATTTTATCTATATAGATATGGCCAATATATTTATAGTGATATATTTTTATTGATACAAATATACTCAATATTCTAGTACTTAGTACTTAAAAGCCTTTTTTGTTCAGCTGTAACAACCTAATGAAGTTTCCTCACATTTCTGACACCTACAAAATTAAAAAGTCAAACTAATTCTGACTTGAAGAACAAGGCAGGTTCCTGGCCTGATAATGACACATATTTGAAATATTTAATTGCTATTCCCAAATTATTCCTTGGCCCCTTCCAACATTTAATTTGATATTCAAGCAGGTATTTTTCATTCCAAGCAGAAACCAATCCCTGGAGTTCGCAGGCAGTGGCTGTGAAGTGATACAAATGAAAACCACTCTTAGAGCAGGAAAGAGGGAGGCAATAAAGGATATTTTGGAATGAGGACGTACCTGGGAGTTCAGGTTTGCTCCAGGAAGCCCAAGAGCAGCAAGGGCAGGGTCGAGAGCAGGAGCTCCTAAAGCAGCTAAAGGGACAGCACCAATCTGCGGCAGAGACAGCAGTTAGGGCACAGGCAGTGACAAAAATCAGTCAGGGAGATCACTGGGCAGGGGAAATAAAGGTGAGGGAGTAAAGCATTCCAGCAAATTGAAGGGATAGTTGAAAATGGAAGTTATTTTTCAGTGCTAAAATTGAAATTCACTCCAAGTTTTTGAGGCTATTGCCTCATTTCTAATTCATTTTAGGGTTGAGATGGCCATGGTTTATGTTGAAAGGCAATTTAACAATATTGCATCCCTGCAAACATCTCCAATTTGGTTAAAAAGCTACTGGGAGAGCAGAAGGCTCCCTAAAGCAGCTAATTTTGGACCATTTCAAATGAGGTGATTGAGACAGACACCCAAACCAAACACAGACTGCCAAGATGTGCAGCACAGTCCCCTGCAATGGATGTGCTGAACACATCCCCCCAGAGGGCCTGGGAGCAGCCTGGGCTCAGAGACACAGCTGCAACTCAGGTGGCTCAACATCCATTTCCAGGATTCATATGCACAGTTTTTCAGTGAGTGAAATCTTTTGGGTTGCATTTGGTCCTTCCAATCCCTTCCCTGGGTTTCAGAGGTTAAATTTAGGCTCTTCCTTCCTCAGCAGCTCCATGGCCAGGGGGTCCTTCAACTAAGCAGGACCTGGGGAGGGTTTGAGGAGTGCAGAATTGATGAGGCTTTATTATGATTAATTTGCCTCCTGCACTTTGATTCTGTGCCCTATTAAGAGCTGACTCCAGCTTCTCCCACAATGTGCAATTCTCACTGTTCATCTTCCACATGAATTCCTGTGGGTTCACACAACCAGGCTCCAATTTTCCCCTCAGCTGGAGGATTAATGAAGGGAATCTCACAGTGTCCAAGGCAGCTCCTTGGACTCAAGGAATTTAAAATCTGTGAGACCTCTACTGCTTGTCACATCTGTAAAGTACAGCGGGTGAGAGGGGTGGGAGGCACAGACAGGGCCCTAAGAAACCAGGAAATAGGGAAATAAGGATATTCCATCTAACAACTTGTCACTGTCGTGCCCCAATTCATATCAGAGCTCTCCCAATCCAGCAGGGTCGATTAACCACTCCAGGAATTGGAATCAACACATCAGTCCTGAAAGAAAGAGCAGGAATGAAGTGGGAATGCAGCAGAAGACACGCAGGGGTTCCCAGCCTACCTGAGAGAGAGGGTTGGGAGTGGGCAGCAGGCCACCCCCGGGCAGCAGCCCTGCCACGGCATTAGCTGGTGCCAAGAGAGACAAAGCCTTAGTCTCATCAGGAATGACTCCTGCAGGGAAACAGCCTGGCATTAGAGTGCATCCCAGCCCAGAGGCACCAAATACACAAATACACCCAGCAAAGTCTCCCTGATACACCACCTGAGTTTGTTGAAAGTACTTATGTTGGCTAAAATACAAAGCTTGATGGCTATTAATATTTAGCATTAACTTTTTTTGTCAGAATGCAACTTCAATGGGTGACAATTTGACTGTTCCTTTTTCTCTACAAAAGGTTAAGTTTCTAGAGCAAAAAAATAGCACAATACACACTACTTTGTTGTTAACACTGCCAAGGTTTCATCACCTGTACTCGATTTTTAAGTCATGAACCAAACGTAAGCAAGCACAGTCGGTTCTCCAGGGGTGAGAGTGCTCTCAACTTTCAAAAGCTGTTTTATGAACAACGACTCGTGTCGGCTGCTTCACTACAAAGCACACAGAAAAATCAAGATACACAAGACAAAAAAAGTTGGATTTAGGGGTTAATAATATGGTACAGTTCACTATGTTTTCTTTTACACCTACCATACAAATTTTGGCAAACTTAAAGAGAAGGGATGGGTGTTTTGGGTAGGGCTTTTGCTGACGTGTCACATGGAATGCGGTCCCTGCGGCTCTCCGGGAATGCTGGGGGTGTGTCTGTGGCTGGGATACACACAGGGATGCTGGCACATTCCTTACCTGCGCAGTAAAATGCTTTTGTTCCAATATGTGCCAGCTTAGAGCACCAACAATGCTGCTGCCACCTGCCGTGGCACAGGGGACTCGTGGCCCAAAGTCTTGCAGCCAGCTAAGCCCAGGGCTTACTGCACTGCCTGCTCTGCACACAGAGTGCTCAGGGCCCTACTGGCAAACAGTTGTGGAGGGAGTTTTACTCTATCCAACAGCAAAAGCCCTATACAGGTGGATTAATTTGTTAATGTGCCCAAGCCCCCAAAATGAGAGTTCAATAAAACAATTTTACTATATAGTTGCAAATACCAGTAGTGTTTCTGTAATACATATTAAGAAACTGCATCTCATCATAAAACATACAATATGTACAGGGCACTTAAGAGAAACTGGATAAGCTGCAGAAGAAAACTGTTGGGTGGTATTTTCAGCAGGGCCTGGTATATAGTTCAGGCTGAACCAGGGAAAAGAACTGTAAAACACAACAACAAAAAAGAAAAACCACTGTTAAATAAAGGTAATGGTTCCTCCCACCTATACTGAGAAGTGCCGATAATCTACACAAATGTACAATACACAGCACTGATATCTGGCTCGTGGCACTGAGCTGGCAGCACTTTAGATACCCAAAGTTATGGAGGGACAGGGAAAAAGGTCATGGAGGCAAAGGGCAGGAATGCATAAATATATCAACATACCTACAGAGAGATTATGGGGTCATTTGGCATGCAAAATTATGTCTCAAGAGGATATTTATCAATTACAGCTAAACATTTCAAATTAGTGCAACTACAACATTTCTGGCATCTAAATACAAATCCTCAGACTTAGCTCGAGACACCTCACAGAAGATCTGCATCCATTAAAAAAAAATTCATGCATCTGATCCTCTAATTGTTTCTTTAAAAAGTATTTAAATAAACTACAATTTAAAAAAAGCAATGAGGCCCCTCACCAGTTAATTTTCATGCTTCAAGAGCTTTTTTTACTGCTGCTTTGTTAGAACCATGAAATACTGCATGAATGTGTAGAAATGAAAGAAAAAGAAACAGACAAAAGAAACAAACATTAACCAAAGAACCTAAACACCCCCCCCAGCCATCTTTAACCTTAAGAGTTCCTTCCAAATCCAGGAATTAGCCCAGAGAAAATGACAAATACTAAACCTTACCGTAGCCTTTGTGTATAGTTCTATAACACAAAGCAACAGCCAACACCAAAGTGTCTGTGTGAGCTAAAACTTGGGACGGGGGGGAATTATTGCACTAAACAGATAATAAACATTTGCTTTAGTGACAGGCAATAATCACACAGGTTCATTAGCACAGCAGAAATCAGAGAGACGAGGGCCCCACTCAGCACAGGCCTGGCTTTAAGCACATCAGCAGTGGCACTGTGGGCTGGGGAAATGCTGCTCCTGGTTGAACTGGGACCCTGGCAGGCTGAATTTTGGGGGAAAACTACTCCAGCACAGGGACACAAGTACGGGATTATCAACCCAGGGGCAATACTTATTGGCCGAACATCTCTCTTGTGATGTGCCAAGGCCATTAAATTCTGAACTGTTAGACAACACAAGGTACAGCCCAGGAGTGACTCCTTAACAGGCCCAGGAAAATATTCTACTTTAATAATTGGATTTTCTGAAGCCCAGCTGCTGGGCAGGTTTCTCTATGTGCCAGGTTTATCCACAGTGGACAAAGTGAGACTGACAAAGAGAAAAGTGGGTTTATCCTTGTAGGAAGAGTTAAACACTGGCATTATCCCCATGGGCCTGGGAGAATACTGCAGCACAATCTCACTGGACTGGTGCTGTGTTTAACACCCACACAGGGACAAGAAGCCTCTCAGCTCTGCTGTTCTCAAGCAGGGGCAGCAGGAGCAGTAACTCCATTGCAGAAGGGGTTCTGTGCCCTCAGGAAGCAGCAGGGCTCACTCAGAGGCCACACTGCACATTCTACAATCCAGGAATTAGGCTGGACATCTTTTAAGTTTTGTATCTTTTAAGCTCAAGGAATACAAAGATAAGACAAGACAGCTCCCCAGGCCTCAAGAGACAGCTCCAGCATGAGAGATTACAGGTGTGACCCCAGGCCATGTACCAAACTTAGCACTGTAGTACGACTTAATCTGCAAGATTTTATTCAATTCAACCTTTCCCAGAAGTAAATCAAGAAATGCACATGTACAATGGAAATCAGTTACTTCTAAAGCAAGTCTAGAAGAGTTTAATAAGACTTCTGTAAGAAGAGGTGTCTTCTCAGCACTTTGCTTTTAAGGTAAGTTCCAAAAACCCTGCTCATTGCCTTTCAAATTACTGTAACACCCTAAAATGTAAAAATAAAAAGAAGAAGAGAAAATGTAGTTAACAAGTGGTTACACCAGGAAAACACTTGGGGACTTGAGTGCTTGCTGGCCTTTAGTTAATGGCTAGAATCCCCTGTAGCTGCAGAGGACCCACTGTTTTTCAGTCATCTGGAAGGGCTTTGCATTTGCCTTCTCCACTACAAAAATCACACACACAAATAACAGAGAGAAGAGTTTATTATTTAGTGAAATTCTATTAAATATATCAAGGATGAACAAGAAAACTTGGAATTAAAAACTAGGACCAGTGCCCATGTGGCACCTCTTGGAAGTTGTCACTTTCGAATTAAACCGTAATTATTCAAACCCTTGGTATACTGGACTCCACAAGGAGAGTGAGGGCCTTTTTTTGGGGACATTCCCAAATAAATGCAGTGGCAGCATAGCCCAAAGGAATGTTAATTCCTCTCCCATGCACTCAGGGAGGGAGAAACCGTTCTCATGAAGAGAGTGAAAGTGGCAAACAATTATTAAGGTAAAATTTCCTTAAAATATTGACCTGTTTGCATTACAATCTGTTTGGGAAAATGTCTCACCGAGACTGACACGGAGCAAAATTGGCACAGAATTCTGCCTAAAATGTTCTTATTCTACACTTCAAGACACACAAAACTTTCCACTTAGATTTGGTGTCACTATGGAAACAAACTGACCAAACGCAGGGGCCAAAGGCAATATACCAAGGGTTTCAGAATGGCAATCTCTGACGTGTTTGACATAGGACTACTGTTAAATTCTGTGCACTAGACAGGAACCAACCACCACCCAAGGGTGGCCCCATAGAACATCAAACAGGTTACAAACCTTCAGCATAGGGAACGACTATGAGGGCTCTGTCAACGAACACAGTGTTTGTCAGGTGCTGGGCCACCACGGCCGAGTCGGGGTCGTGGAACTTTACAAAGCACACGCGCGACGACACCGGCAAGGGGGAGTCACTGCAAGAGACAGAGCCAGCGCTCAGGGACAGCAGGGAACAATGCCAACCCAGCCCAAAACCACACCAGCTGTTATACCCCTCACTTGGAGCTGCACATGAGCTCTGCCATTGCTTGGAGCTGCACGTGAGCTCTGCCATTGCTTGGAGCTGCATGTGAGCCCTGCTATCGCTTGAGCTGCACGTGAGCTCTGTTATGCACAATGAATCCATGAGCCGTCACCCAAATGCAAATTCTGCCCTGGCTGGGAGGAAAGCTTGGCTGAAAAAGGAGAAAAAGTGACCAACTCTGTCTCAGTTAAACCCTGTGGTGTCACACTCACTGCTTTAGGACCCAGATGACTGATTAAGGTAAATTGTGAAACGAAGAGGGTGATGATTAAAGGATCCTTGTGACTCGGGACAAGGGCATGTAGGGGCAGGGTGTGGGGAGAAGGCTTTGACCTGACAGAGGGCAGGGAGGGATGGGACATTGGGCAGGAATTCCTGGCTGGAAGAGTGCTGAGGCCCTGGAATAGAATTCCCAGAGAAGCTGTGACTGCCCCTGGATCCCTGCAGTGTCCAAGGCCAGGTTGGAGCAGCCTGGCACAGTGGAAGGTGTCCCTGCCCATGGCAGGGGTGGCACTGGATGAGCTCTAAGGTCACTCCCAACCCAAACCAGTCTGGGATTCTGTTTTATTCATCAACCCAATTCCATCCCAGCTTCTAGACTAAACTTCACCATGCTCCCACAGCCTGAGGAATGCCCAGTGCTGAGCTCCTGCCAGTCTTCAGCAGGGAAGAACAAACACAAGGAAAGGTAAGGAGCTCAGGCAGGAATGAAAAGCTGAGCACAGTAAAACAGACCTCTCCCCAAGGTAGGCCTGTGCCTGTTCCAGCTCAGAACAAGTGTCTGTCAACCTACAAACCCAAAACTGAGAAGTTTTGAGCCACTTCGAAGAAAAAACAACCCAGAAATATCTACTTCCTATAACAGGAAAGAATGGTAGAACTACAGCTGTAAGTTCCCTAAAACCAAACCAAACTGAAAAAAACAGGTACAGTCAACCCAGGCAAGGTCCAGGATGGGTTTTAAGAGCCCCCCCTGTCCTGAAAGTGGGGCAGATTTTGCTGTAATTGGATGTACAAAGTGAAAGACAGGAAGGAAAAATCTTCTGCAGACAGAACTGTGGGAAAGAGGAGTTAAAAGCTGCCTCCAGAAGGCCCAGGCAGGGAGTGGAAGCAGCAGCAAATCCTAAACCCCTTGTTCCTATGCCAGGCCAGAGGTTCAGATCAGCCTGGGGAGCTCTGAAAACATCACTGATCCTGACAAAAAGCTGCTTTTCCTACCTGCATTCCCAGCCCAACTCCAAAACATCTGACTTCAAAGGCATCCCAGCTGCAGAGCAGTTTGATCTGGGCTGCTGAGGCTGATCAAGCCTTTCAGCACTGGGGGCTGTCAGAATTCAGGGAACAGCTCCGACACCAGCAGACAGATCCAGGGTCTATTTTGGGCGCTGCAAATGCCAAAAGCTCCCTCACCTTCAGCCCCACTGGGCCCAACACACACAACTGCCCCCAGTGTCTGTCACACCACTCTTCAATAACCTTACATTTCACCTGGTGTGGAAAACTAAATTGGAGCCAGCACATTGCAGCTTCTGAAACATTAAAATTAGAATCAGCCACTTGCTCCCACAGCTTGCAGACTGAATAAATTGGGAAATAACTGCAGTGATAAATGAGAAAAAAAAAATTGAATCTGTTGGCTCTGTTGTGCCCAGGAATCCATAGCAGCCTGCCAAAATAGTGCCTTTTTTAGCCCATAAGAAATAATTAATAATAAGAAATAATGAGAAATAAAAAAATAATAACATAAACCCAAAGAAGCATTAGTAGAAGGTGTTTAACAAAATCACAGTAAAATTGTAAAGGCAAGTAAATCAAGGGTTGATGGCAGAGCTGAAGGAGTTCCTAAATGAAATTGTATAAAAATCACACAATTTGAGGCATTTTTAAAATGCCAGTGATAACAAAGGAATGTGAACCAGAGCAGATCCTATTGACTCTTCAGCAGATCCTGTTTACAGCCAGGAGTGCCACTGGGAATGCTTTGGGGTAGCTGAGCTTTCTCCCAAAATAATGAACCTAAAATAACAACTGAGAATGTGTTAGGCAACGCTTCTGCAGCCTGACATTTAATTTACATCTGTGTATTGCACTTTTAGAAATGGTATTTCCACTCACTCTCAAATTCAAGCTGGGTGAAATTCAACAAGAACTGGATGTTCTCAACAGCTCCCAAAAAAAGCCACCATCCACCATTATTCTAATTCACCCAAGACTGAAGCATTCAGCAATTGTGTCTCAGCCACTGGAATGCTGGGACACACAGGGATTTCCTGGGGCTGCAATACAGGCAACTCAGAAATCCACTCCCTTCACTTCCCAGCTGGGATGGAGTTTTATGGAATATAGTAAAGATGAGAACCAGGCAATGGAGTTGGGGAGAAGCAGGAGGAGGAAAATTGGAAGAAGTGCCAAAGCTGGTTGTGCATTAAAGATGCAGCTGAGGTGTACAATAAATGGGAAACAGGGATTAAATAAACTGGGAAAAGGAGGTGGATGAGGGGAGAGGAGGAAAAACAGGAATTGAGAGAAGCTCAGGAAGTTACACACGATCTGGAAGAAAGAGCAGGAGAATAAGGAAGCTCTACAGCAGAGTCAGGGTGACACAGATCAAACAAGGAGGAGGAGAAAAGGAAATGGGATTGGCTCCTCAAATACTACAGGAAGGGAGAATCCCAGCAGGATCCAGAAAGGAATCCAGATTATGGGGAGAATTCACAATTATGATTTATATCCCATACCCCTCCAAAAATGGATGGGCACCATGGGCAGGCAAAAGTCAGGAACTGGAATGTGAAGGAGAAGGAGCAGAAAAAGAACGTGGCACTATCAGAAAATGTCCCTTTCTTTGGGGTGAAGTGGAACTGGGAGCCCTGAAGTGACCCAGAGCAGATTCCCAACAGCTCAGGCAAAACCCCCTGGGGCTGAGCTCCTCACACAAGGGAAGGGACACCAAGGCACTGCAGCAAGCCCTCAACAGACCAGTTAACGTGTATCTAAAGCTACAAAGTTTCAGAGACACCAATCACCAACAAACGCCCTGAAAAACGAGACAAAGTGTTCAAACACAGAGCAGGCCAGGAAAGGACTGCACCTGCCACAGGTGAGCTCCTGGAATGTCAGTTATCCCAGCTGGGAACAAGGAAACTCCCTCTGGAACTATCTTTGGTTTGTGCTAGCAGGGATGAGGAAAAATAAATATTCTGCTATACTTTTTTCCCCCTTAAAATAATAAACCCAAGTAATTTTGGGTATTACAAATAATTGATTGATTAATCTCCAACGTGGCAGAAAAAAACCACTAACATATAATGACACCAGGCTCTGTAAATCAATCAAACTGGAACCGTCAGCACTGCTAACACCCAGGTTTTATATTGCATCAGAAAGGATTCTGAAAGCACTATTTATGTTCATTAGAACTTAACTGCAAGTGAATACATAAAAACTGTCTTCTTTTTTTTTTTTTTTGTGGCTATTTGTAAATTGCAGGGGTACCTGAAACTTTCTTTTCAGTTATATACACACTTGAAATGTGCATTATTTGTTTTTATTTGCACAGAATTCCTTCCAAGATGCGCATCTGACAAACGTGTATTTGTCTGTTAGCGGTTTCCTTTCTGCTCAGCACAGATTCGTTTGCAAGGAACACAAATATTAGAAGTGTATTTTTTGTACATTAGGGGTAAGCTGCTCTTCTAGCAAAAATTTCTTTGCAACAAACGCGTTAATCTACATCTAGAAGTTCTGGCGCTGCGGAGGTGACGCAGACAGCAGAGGCTCAGCGGCCACAACCCCGGACAAACAACTCCGGGAGACAAACGTGCATTTCACCGGAGCCGCACGTGTCGCTCCACGCCCCGCACTAATCCCCGCAGTCCCGTGACCGAGCCGGGCACACCGGCTCTGGGGGTGCGCAGCCAGAGCCGCCCCCGCAGCCCCCGGGCGGGATCCCCGGGAGCGGGGGNGGAGGGGGCGCGCTCAGCCTGCCCCCGCCCCCCCAACCCCCTCACAGCCCCGCTGCGGGCCCGCGCGCGGGAAAGCTGAGGGGGCTCTGAGGGGCCGTTATTGCCCCCTCGTCCCTCATCGTTTCTCAGAGCAAACTCTCAACGAAATACACTGTTCCAGTGATGCCTTAGGATCCTGGCTTTTCTATTTTTCACGTATTTGTGATCCTGCAGTTCTTTAGTGTATAACTCTAAACTCCATATACAATGGTAGTTCACATTTTGGTCAGATACAGCAATTCCTCTCCAGGCCTGGCAATCAAGGACTCCTCACTGCCTCAGGCCCCGAGTGATGGAAACAAAAGTGAGTTGGGGGGAGCAAACTTGGGGTAAATTACTTCATTACGTGAAGCTGTAATTGGACCATTAACCCTCAATATGCAAATAGACCAAACTTACAAAAGTGTGAAAATTCGTGACCCATCATCCATTTTGGGTGTAGTCCCTGGGGGCTTCATCTGCCCAAAATGTACCTGAAGGCCTTTCAATAAATATAGCTGCTCTTTACTCCCTTAACTCTATCTGTCTCTGTTTTCAGGTAGCCCTGGAAAAAGCATCACAAGCAGTAAAACCTTGGGGTTGGAATTTCTCATTAGAAAGGGAAAAAAAGTATTTGCGGTTTACATAGTACAAATCATACTATTTCCTGATGAGTTTGTTGCTTTATGTTAATGTGTTTCCCATAAATGTTCCTGAATGTAAATAAAACAAGCCTTATTTATTAATCCAGCTGAAATTCTAATGCATCTGATTCATAAAGTAGGAGACGCTCACTGTCCTCCTTTACCAGATATCACATTTCCACTTATGAAATATCACAGATTCCATATCTTGTACTGAATTGCCAAAGGCTTCTTTAAATTCCAGATTTGAATTTGTCAGCAATGTTCCATGTGGAACTTAGCTATCTAACAGCACTGACATTGAATGAGATGAAAGTGACACAGTGTTTTTACCAGGGGCCCTGAGGCACAGAGTGCTCACCCTCTGAAGTCCTGAAAACCCGTTTTTAAGCACCACTGTTTATTAAAAAAATCAGTTGAAATACCCAGTATTTTCTGTGTGTTTCTGTCTCCACTGAGAGAGGAGAAATAAAGGGGGGAGGGAAATTAAAGAACACTGGTAAAAAACTAATGAGGCCAATATCCTTAGTCAAGAGCAAGTGCCTGAAGTGAGTTTCCCAAACCACATACTTGACTAATGTATTTAAACCTTCACTAATTACTCTTCATTCCAATGGAACTACTCGTAGAAGCATTTTTCAAAGAGGGGAGCGTTTGAAACAGTTACACAGTGAAGAGAGATACAATCCAACGTGGGGCCACATTCCTTTATCAGCATTTTCCTCTCACTGGGAGCTGCTGGTGCGATCTGCAGGCACGGGGCTGGTTCCATGTGCTGGTTCAGATGGGATATTGAGGAGAAATCCTCTGGGAGGGTGGGGAAGTCCTGGCACACAGAAGCTGTGGCTGCCTCTGGATCCCTGGAAGTGTCCAAGGCCAGGCTGGACACGGGCTGGGAGCAGCCTGGGACAGTGCAAGGTGTGGAGTATTTTGTGTATGATTATTCAGAACATCACTCTTTGCACCTTCCAAACAGTTGTGGCTTTGAATATCATCTCATTCCATCCACGGCACGGGGGCAATGGAATGGCATGGGTTTTACAGTCCCTCCCAACCCAAACCATCCTGAGATTCTGCTGAGGTTGGAACAGACCCTGGAGATCACCGAGGCCAGCAACCCACAGCCCCCCAGAGGCTCCAGTGTAGCCGCGCACAGGGCTACGGGGGAAAGCAAAAACAATAAACTGATGTGAAAGCGCCATTTCGTTTGCTGTTCCTCGTGTGTCCGTGCACAACACCCGAGCAGCGGGGTGCGGGCTCAGCCCGGGACGCTCGGCGCGATCCGCGGCTCCATTTCGGCACGGCGGGGCGGGAAATGGCGGCGCCGGGGCTGGGCCGGGTCCG
>VYZP01071936.1:0-15896 GCA_013400635.1 Hypocryptadius cinnamomeus
TCCCTGCCCTCTGGCACTGGGAAGCCATTTCTCCTTGTCCTGGCACTCCAGATCCTTACAAAAAGTCTCTCCCCATCTTTCTTGTAGCTTCTTCAGGTTCTGGAAGGTGACAATTAGCTTTGGTAAGAAGGTGCAAGCAGGTCCATCCTCACTGCTGCAAAGCTCCAGGGAAAACCACAGGCAGCCTCAGCTCATTAGACAGGGCCATCAGGGCATGCATGGAAAGGGGTTTGAGGAGGCAGGCTATCCTCTCCTCCCAAAATTAAAATACATGAATAGTTCAAAAGCACATCCTCCAGGTGGATAAGGCTGCCCTTATGTGCTGGTGAAGGAAATTAGAAAAAGGTTCCCTAAAAATACACCATTACTATGGTACCATAGCACCAAATCATGGCCAGGATTTCCCAAAAAATACAGTAAAATCATAGAATCCCAGGATGGTTTGGGTTGGAAGGGACCTTAAAGCCCATCCAGTGCCACCCCTGCCATGGGCAGGGACACCTTCCTCTATCCCAGGCTGCTCCAAGCCCTGTCCAACTTGGCCTTGGACACTTCCAGGGATCCAGGGGCACCCTGTGCTCAATATTTTGCTATTTTGATGTGTCAATATGAAGCTACACAGGAAATCACATCTTTGTAACCTTTGCACATGTTTGCAATCTCTATATTTCTGTGTCGAAGTTGGACAAAAAAGGGCTGACCTACTCTTGCCCAGTTCCACGTGTGTTTAGTCCCAAGTTAAGGAATAGCTCATAAAATCCTACCACAGAGTGAGGATGGCAGCAGCCTTCATTCCCTTATTCCCCAGGGACACTTCAGCATAGGGCACAGTGCCTGCTGCTGGGGAAACCTGAAACAATATCAGCTCCTCTGTGTGCCAAACAGGATTGAAGCCGGGGAATCTCTGAGCTGGGAGAAGAAATCCCAGAGAGTCCCCTGGGTCGGAG
This sequence comes from Hypocryptadius cinnamomeus, assembly GCA_013400635.1. Lineage (NCBI taxonomy): Eukaryota > Metazoa > Chordata > Aves > Passeriformes > Zosteropidae > Hypocryptadius > Hypocryptadius cinnamomeus. The sequence goes on from VYZP01071936.1 coordinate 948, forward strand.
CTGTGCAGTGCACCTCTGGCACCATCCAGCACCTCACCCCCAACGTGGCAGAGAGCACTCCTGGTGCTTTAACTCACCTGGAATTCCTGGTCTAACAGAAGGGTGAAATCAGGGATGTGACTTTCCCAGATGGGAAGCACAGAGCTGTGGATGTGACAGCCGGGTCAGAGAAAGAGAAAGCAGGATAAGTTTTCCCATAAATCGGCCTAGGATGCTTTAGGGAACTGGCAATAAAAAATGATAGACAAATATTAAAACAATCTGCAGGTGGTGTTTTTTTAACAATCTGTTTTGCTGTTTTCCTCATAAGGTTGTTTACAAATGGGTGTCTTCTTAAGTAGCCAGTCATGTGAAATGTATTGATTAAATGACCAATCAGGTCCACCTGTAGCAAACTAAGGCATAAAAGGGGACAGGATCAGCTGAATGAGGCTTTTCCCTTCTAACATGGCCCTGTGTCATCTCTCACTCGATGGTGACACAGAGCTGTAAAAGCTCTAACAGGTACAGGACAAGTCTTTGAGATGGACAAATGTGCATCCCATTAAAGCTGAAATGGTTTCCTAAAATATCCCACTGAAGACCTCATCAAAGCCACTTTGCCAGTAGCTGTAAATGTCACACAACAACTTCTAGGTAGCTGTTGAGGACAGGAAGGGGACACTGCCTTAGCCACTAGCAGAAGCAGCAGAGGAACCACAATACAATTATTGCAAATGGATTCCTGCCAGCCCTGTACAGTTAATAACCTTTACTCTGAGCAAAGTGTCACGTTTAATGGTCCAAATGGTGAGTGCTGCTCCTCTGGGGGCTTCTTCCCACAGCCTGAGGGAGAAGAGCAGCCATTGGTACTTGTCACATCCCTCTCAAATATACTGGCTCCTCCAGTCCACTCCAGCCATTCTTTACCCACTTCCACAATTCCACCCCAGTTATTAAATGCTGACCACCTTTGACACTGGAAACACAACCCATGGCATTTTGCCATTAGAGACTGATGGTCACTTGGTGCTAATCTATATTTGCATCAGTGTTGAACAAGCAGTAGTCTCATTGAAGTTATGTTTGATTTATGTGGGCACCACAGAGATAAGAGCCCGAACTAAAAATCTAACCAGGCCATTTGTTTTTCTTAATCACAGGAACACAGATGGGATTTCAGGTGGATATAATAATTTAAACGATTTAATTTTTGAAACTAGTTTTTACTGCCAGAAGAATCTTTTATCACCACCACTGACAACTATGTCCCTGAAGGACCTTTATTCAAGAATCTTCTTAAACTAAACTCATTGTCATTGTCCCTAAGGCCTGGCAGGTGTATTTGTGTCACTTGGGTATTTGCAGCAGGAGATGGATTTTCAATGCTGAGACTGACCTTTGAAGATTTATATGAGGTATTGATGGGCTACAAAGCTGCACTGACCAGAAGAATTGAGCAAATCCTGACTAACTCAAGTGTTAGTGTCTTGCCAATGCAGTGAAGTGTTTGGACAAGCTCAGTTTGAATCATCAGCTCATCCTGTCTCAGGTAAGCTTGGACTGGCAGATATTGTTAGGGAACAGCTGTTCCCATGCATTTCTTTTACGGACAAATTAGCTGGAAAATCTGCCTCTGTTTAGCACAGAGAGAAAAATATTTACACAGACCATGGGGCCTTCTGTGCCTCACAGGGCTTAGGAGCCTAAAAGTGCAGTGCAAGCTGTCCTCTCTTTACCTACCAATATGCATCATCTACATCTAGACATGTGTTGGTGGGGAGGGGAGCTCTTTTTTTACATGTTTGCAATGAAATCAGACCGAATACCTCGAATTTTAGCCTTAGTAAGACATTACATGACTGATTAAACTCAGCAAGGTAGTGTAATTATTGTCATAATTTCTGGTCATTCCCCATTAAAGAAAGAGCAGGCAATGATACAGCAGTGAAACTAATCACAGCTATAATGAAGGAAGAATGGCAGGCTGAAAATATTTAGCTAAAAGAAGAGGCAGATACAGGGAAAACAAAGACACAAAAGCTAATGAATGACATGAAAACAGAATGAGTCATTACAAGACACCATTCTCGTAGCAAGGGATGGCTGGAAGCAATTCATATGAAAGTGGGATGAGAGAACAACATTTTATATAACAAAATTAGCCTGAAGATCTCACAGCTAAAAGACATTCCTGAAATAAAGTTGGCCAGTTCTTTTGCTCAGGTTACCTTTCCAAGGGAATGGGGTCACTTAAGATGATAATAAAACTGCAAATGTGAGGACACACTCCTGCAGGCTCCAGGATGGAATAAGCCAGGTGGAGAATGGAGAAATTACCCAGAGCAGGGTTTTGTGCATCACTCTTGAAGGCATCTGAGCCAGCAAACTGCCCGAGACAGGCTGCTGGGCAAGTGGGAGTCTGGTGTAATCACAATTCCCAAACTTTTGATAAGCTGAGCACAAAATGAGAAGTATGACATAAAAGCAGGCATATTCCCTGGGAAACTTCCCCCTCCCATGTTGTTATACTTCATGGGTAAAGCATGTTATTAAACTTAAAGCAGGTAATTATACTTCCTGGGTAAACTCTATTTATTTTTGAAATCAAGCAGAACATTTGCACTGTGCCAATGAAATATCCCTCACTGCAAGGCAAAATGATGAGCGTAGCCCAAAATTAAGTGGGGTAATTGGGAAGAACCACTCAAAATCAGAAAAACAAACTGAAAAGTCAATTTAAAAAACCCAAAACACGATAGGGATTCAAAATTTAGAGAAACGTGTTATCATCAAAAGTGCTCTACTGCACTGGTAAGCTCTTTGTTAATTGACTGTTTTGTTAAGGTTCATTAAAGGCTGGTGTTGTAGCCAGTAAATCTGGTTGAACAGCTAAAATTCTGTTTTGTTTCTCAAGAGTTGGAAATTTCAGCGCAGAACAGATTTTTTTCAGCCTGTGGTGCCTGGAATTGTGTTTACTGCTTTCAGTCATCAGCTATTTTTGGATTTATTATTTCAGTTATTGTAATCACTGCGAACTGTAGTCGTGCTCCACGCACTGGAAATATCTGTACAACATTCCTGTGACCTGCTGGGGCCACAGAGATCACAGCTACAGCTTCTCTGTTTGGAGCATTTAACTCACGTTCCAGTAATTTAACATTGCTTTATTTCCTGTTCTCATCCCAGCTTGGCACCTCTGTCTCTAGAACATCAAATACTTTGTAGGACTCACTGTTTCACTCTGTGTGGTAATGTGAAGTTCTTTTCTATTCAGAAATGGGATCTTTTATTAGGAGGAGAAAACCCTGTCAACTTTTAGCAACATACTCATAAATTCCAGTGGAACTAGGCACATAAATATGGTAAGGAAGCTTATGATATGTAATTTTCCCATTACTATGGGTAAGCATGAAATAATTATTAATAATCCCCCACAGAAAATGAAGGTAGTATTATGCTTTACAAAGTATAGTGTGTAAATATTTATTGAAATCTAGTTTATTGAGCGTGGTAAATCAATAGAAGCATTTGTTATCCACTAAAAGCATATATAGAAAAAGCTGAATTTAAAAAAATATATAAGAAGGAGTAAAATAATCAGCAGTGTTCCAAAGTCCATGGAGACACAAAAGAAACAGACTTGGGCAGGATATATGTTCCAATTGCCAGGTCCTTTTTATCCCATTTTAAAGCTGTTCATCCCCCATTTGGCCCAGTGAACACTAAAATCTCTCTCTCATCCCCAGAGAAGTTGATGTTGATCAAGTATCAATGGATCCAACAGTTCCTGGCACACCTGAGCTGCTGCCTGGCACAGGCACCATCAACACTTGTTCGAGTATGAGGCCATTTGGAATATCTTGTTAAAATAAATCCTGCTCAGGAGTCAGTACTTCCCAGGACTCCAGGCTACCTTGCAGTGCTCTGATTAACTCTCCCCAAATAAAGCTTCTAATACCCATTTACATTCTTCTCAGACTGAAAGCTAACACACCTCAAGGATATTTCTTTACTGGGGCCTCTCTGTGTAGGGCAAAATAAAATTTTGCTGGTCTAATGAAGAATGGCAACTGAGTGATGAGATGCAAATACATCCAGTGCAACTCCCTGGACTGAGTGAGTGTCTGAAGCCAAACACCTTTATCAATTACCTCTGAACCCCAGTGGGTAAAGCAGGGCTGAAAATCAGAATTTTCCTGCTGAATCCAATCTGTAAGAAATTCAGCTACTTAAGTTTTTATTTTTTCGTCGCCCAAACAGAAATCTCTTCCACTAGAGCTGCTGGTTTTCTTCCTTGCAGCTGTTCTCCAAATTGTGCTCACTTTTCTGACTGGTAGGGGAGCAAGCTATGCCCTTGTTCTGCAGGGGAGAGGTTAATTTTAGCCCTCATAATCCCAAACACTCCTTGGCCTTCTCCAGGCTGCCATCGAGCTGTGAGAAGCTGGAATTAACCCGCACACCTCCCGTGCTCCACAGCAGCCCATCCAAAAATGACACTGGAGGCCTTGGCTCGGCTGCTGGGGGTCAGCAGAGCTCAGGGCACGGCCAGGGCTGCTCCAGGCACACGAGGAACCCCTGAGGAAGGTATTTTCCTGCTCATGCTGAGCATTTCAGTGATCAAATTCTTCCACGTGTGTCTTCGTGCCCTGGGTTCTTTATGATCTGTCAGCTGCAGATTATACTCACTGCAGAAGGGATGAAGGAGCAGTCAGAAACAGAAAATCCTGTTAAAAAATAAAAAACACCCCTGAATTCTGATGGCCTCATAGCTGCCCTAAGAGGCAAAATATCCTGATTTTAGAGAATGCTGTCATCATCACAACATCAGCACGTAACAACTCCATCTTACACTGCTTTGGCTTATTCCAGACAGGATTCCAACTGCTCTTCTGCTTCCATTCATCCAGTGCATCCTGTGATCTCCTTTTTCTTCAGTTTCAAAGTCTTCCAGCAATTTTGTGCTTTGGTAGTACACCTTTAGTGTGGAAACTTCCTCTCCATTATGGGGAAAATTTGGGGAAATTTTCCATTTTCCCTAAATAAATGAAGTTGTAACATATTCTGAATGAAGTCTGTATTTTCTAATTAGCCAGTACAATAATCAACCTAATATTGATCAACGGCATTAAAGAAGTTAATTCAGAACATCTTTTTGGACATTCAGACATGCTGCCAGCTGTACTTACCTAGGCAGGGAAAGGTAGTGTGGGAACCTCTATGGCCTAGAAATATGAATAGTTTAATTTAGGAGAGAATTGGGGTCCATGCTGAGCTGTGCAGTCACATCTCTGCTCTGCAGCTGGATACCTGGAGAGACAACTACAGACAACTGCACAGTTTTCTTAAACAACACAAGTTCCACCCCCAATCCTGGAGTGTAACTTCCATCTCTTCCTGGTAAAGCACTGAAATAGCAAATTCCTACTTAAAAATCAAGTTAATGTCTCTACATTGTTCAGGCAATAACTTAATGGGTTACATCAAGGTGTGCAGGTTTTAGATCAACTCTTGCAGATCTCATTTCACACTGGCTAGTGAACAGTCATAGAATTACAGAATGGTTTGGGTTTGGAAGGACTTTAAAGCTCATCCTGTTCTTCCCCCTGCCATGGGCAGGGACACCTTCCACTATCCCAGGCTGCTCCAAGCTCCATCCAACCTGGCCTTGGGCAGGGGTGGGGCAGCCACAGCTGCTCTGGNGACTTTAGTGCTAAAGGAGCAATACCAGTTTGAAATGGAAACCTGCCACTGTTGGTTTATTTTTAACACATCTCACTCACAGGGAAGACCTGCAGGCAGCAGAAAATGGACTGAAGATGTGAAGTCTGTAAGAGAAAAAGAGAGAGTAACAAAAAAAAAGGACTAAGCCTGTGAACATGAAACCCAGGAATTATTAAGAGCCATCTTTTATTCACATAGGATGCTAGGGCTTTTAAGACTGAAGGTCCAAGGCAGTAACTTAGCACATTTTAAAGCTGTCTATTCCAATGGGTACTGCAGTAAATTACTGCCATTTCAAAATACAATGTATGCACCTACCTATATGATTACTCATAAAATGTTGTATTCTAACCTAAACCAAATTTATCAAATTTTATGCGGCCATAAATACAGGTATAATTATGTTTATAAATTACTTAGCTCATTTTTTCAGAAAAAAATTATTCAGGACATGCAGTATAGTGTGATATCATTCAAAAGCAGCAAGGCTATAGCAATGTGTGTTTCTGGCAAAATACAATAAAAATGTATAGACAGGGAAATAAAACTCTTGTATTTACTATTAATGTTCTTCCCTCTACATTGACTATCAATCATCAAGGTATTAACATCACTCAAGAAATGGCATGCTGTGAGGAAATTATGATAATTCATTCTGTAATCCATATTCCTATGAATACATGAAAAAAAAATTGCACCAATTTTGGGTTCCCTCCACCCTGCCTAGAAAATCTGATGGGTTATTTTCAGGAGGAAAATCCATACTGCCTTGAAAATGTGTAACTAAATTCACACTGAATGAATAATGCCCCATTGATGTGGAACCCCAGGACACATTCCCGAGTTTTCCAAACGCACTTTACAAATGGATTTGCTAAGTACTTTTCTTACAGGAATCATTTCCAGCTCCTCAGGGGAGAGAGACAGTGAGAGTTTACCACACACAACAGCAACAAGCAGGAGTTAGTGAGGAGTGAGGGAAAGAAGGATCCTTTGGAATTGCCAAGGCAGTTCGAAGTGTACAGCGTGGCTATCAAAAGTGGAATTGGACCCAAATCAGGAATGTTCTTCAATCACCTAGCTGGGGTAACAGCAACACAGAAACTCCAAATATATCCTTTTCTCATCTTTTATGGGATTATGCAAACGTGAGAAACAGGGAGCACGTGAAGCAACGTCTGGAAGACAAGAGAGAAATGGCCTTCAAGGTGCTACCCCAAATTCTAAACCATCCCTCAGTCAGAGGATGTTGAAGTGCTTAGTGGAACCCCTCTTCTTTCTTTGGTAAGGATTTCTAGAGGAATAAGGCCTCACTGTTGGGCACAGGGAGACTTTGCTTTCACTGAAAAGCATTTGGTGAGATAATCCGGGCTAAAGTAGAGCTTTGGGTTTGGCAATAGAGCTCTCCTACTCTTTCCATCCTGCTTTCCAGAAAAAACATCAAGAAATCAGGCACTTAGTGTTCCCTATAATAAAAAAGGTAAGATATTAATCATGTGAGTCAACATATTACAAAACATAAAATATTATCAACATATTTGAGGCTGGAGCACTAAGAAGTGCCTCCCCCTTGGTTTCAGATCAGCTGCAGGTGCTTTCAGAGAAGGGGAAATTGCTCATGAATACTCCACTGCTTAAGAAATTAATGTCTATTCTTAACGAGCAGTTAGAAATAGATATTTAACCAAGTAACAGACCTCAGCTTCCAAATCCCCTTGAGTTTAAATAATACTTGGAGTAGGATGCTCCTTTCAGACTCATTTCCCCTGTGAAGTTTTACCTCCCAAGAAGAACACCCAGTGACTCTCTGAAGCCCCAACGTGTCCCTCCAAGGCAGAACCTTCAGTGCCTGGCAGTCCTGGGCACCATTTCTGTCTGAGAGCTTTCAAGCACACTCCTGGCAATACATTGGTTTGAAAACACCCTGCACACTCTGTGAGAAGGAAAAACACCCCCTTCCCAGCAGTTTATGGACAAGCAGGTCACACCATCCACTGGGACACACTTTAAGGGACACCTGTGACTGGGAATTCTGCTTGTGTTTAATGCAGAGTTATTTCCCTCCAAAAAAAAAGGAGAATCCCAGAATAATTTGGATAGGAAGGGACCTTAAAGCCCATCCTGTTCCTCCCCCTGCCATAGGCAGGGACACCTTCCACTGTCCCAGGCTGCTCCAAGCCCCAAAGTCCAGCCTGGCCTTGGGCACTGCCAGGGATCCAGGGACAGCCACAGCTGCTCTGGGCACCCTGTGCCAGGGCCTGCCCACCCTCCCAGGGAACAATTCCTTCCCAATGTCCCATCCATCCCTGCCCTCTGGCAGTGGGAAGCCATTCCCTGGGTCCTGTCCCTCCATCCCTTGTCCCCAGTCCCTCTCCAGCTCTCCTGGAGCCCCTTTAGGCCCTGGCAGGGGCTCTGAGCTCTCCCTGGAGCCTTCTCCTCTCCAGGTGAGCCTCCCCAGCTCTCCCAGCCTGGCTGCAGCCCTGGAGCATCTCCATGGCCTCTCCTGGACTGGCTCCAACAGGTTAACTTCTTCCATGTGTTGAGGCCCCACACTGGACACAGTCCTCCAGGTGGAGACATTTGGTGACTTGTGACACAGCTACAGCCTTGTGGTTCCTATTTCCCTTCAGAGGCTGCACCACACCCCTGTAATTTACACCACCAGAGTGACTGAGGGGTAGTGGCTGAGCTGACAACTCTCTCCACACAGCAGAGCAGCACTGCAAGTTCCTTCAATGCCTCCAGAGCATTGGCAAGAGCTCCCTTCACAGCACAGCAGTGCCCCAGGGGGATTATTGAAGGAAAAACATCTCCACTTCTAAATTGGAAGTAACTAAACACTTTAATTGCTTCTCCACATTCAGGGTCTTCCCTGGCCTTTTTGCTCTCTCTCCCTGCTCCGAGTGATGCTCCTGAGTGTGCCCAGGGAGAGGGGGTAACAGGGGAAAGGTTTTCTGGGAGAGCCCGCTGCACATCCAGCTGCTCCTCCCACTTTTCCTGCCTCAGCTCTGTGGAGACCCGCACTGGGTACTAAGTACCCAAATCTGATCAATTCCAGCAAAAAGATGGCTGGACAGGAAGAGACCAAAGATTTTAAGGTGTATTTATTTGCTGTACACTTGAAATGTGGACAGGTTTGTCAGATAATGTAGTATTTAAAATTAATTTTTAAAAAATTGGTCTCACAAAAAGATATTTTTCTTCAAATGTAGCATGAGCTGTATTTTTTCTGTCCACACAATTTCTTGGGAATTCTTATTTTGATTTAAATGTACAAAACTTAAGCATTACTTTAGATTTTTTCCGCCTCCAGAAGTTGTTCATATGTTCTTTCGTGGTTTTTAGAAATCTCATTTTAAATTGAACAAATCAAACTTCAATTTTTTCCCCCCAGTGGGTTTGGCTAATGTAAACCAGCTGATATTGCTGTAATATGTTGAGCTCATTTTGCAATTTGATATGAAATGTGAAAAAATACACAAAATTCAAATATGCCATTAACCTAATTCAAGCTTTGCTGATACTCACTAGATATTTTACTGGCATTTGCCTGAAAAATGATCTTTGTTCTCCTTATCGCAATAGATCTTACTGAAACATCTATCAGAAAGCCTTTTTTTTCAGCAACAGGGAAATAATAGCAAATGATACAGTAAAAAGTCTGTCAGATACATACTGCATTTTAAACACTTACGCATCTCCTTAATTTTCTTCCTAACAACTCTGTTTTAACTTTGGAAAAAAAAAAAAAAAAAAAGAAACTTGAGTGGCACGGCTGCCTTGGGTGCAGACCTGGGCTGTCACATGTTTGATCTGGTCAGTCAGACCGGACATGCCAAATGCACACCTGGAAAAGGAATCCACATCTGCTCATTCTGCAATTCACCTTCTCAAGTTTTGGTCACAGAAGTTCCCTCTACCTCTACAAAACTGCTGCCCTTATCCAGCAGTACCATAACTCCAGCTCAGCTGGTGCAAGTGGCTCAGCCAAGAACCCCTGCAATGCCCAGCCTAGGCATTCCTACAGCTACATCCTGGGAGGAGCAGGGCTTGGCCACCTATAAAATACAGGAAATCTGCCTAAAAACAACACACACGTTCAATTGTCACATTCATATTTTCTGAAAAATCCCTTTGCCCAGGATTTTTCTCCTGGGAAGCTGAGAATCCTCCGAGAAAAAGGAAAACAATTCTTATCTCATTTGCTTCTCCTGTGTATTGCTCCTTTGGAATGTGTTTGGAGATTGTTTACCCACAGGTGGTTGTTTGATTGGTTTCATGTGAATTGTTTTGACTCTTTGGCCAACCAGTGCCAACCTGTGTCGGGACTCTGGAGAGAGTCACGAGTTTCATTATTATCTTTTTAGCCTTCTGTAAGTATCCTTTCTGTATTCCTTAGTATAGTATCGTATTCTTTAATATAAAATAGTATTATAAAATAATAAATTAGCCTTCTGAGAACATGGAGTCAGATTCATCATTCCTTCCTTCATTGAGGTACCCCACTAATACAATATTCAATGGCAATTTTCAGGCACTGGCCCTACTCCTGTTAAACTCCAGAACTGCTCTGCCTGGAGTGGGGGCAGAACAACTCCAGCAATGCCCCATTTTCAGAGCTGTAGATGGAGAAGGGGACAGCATCCTGTGTTTGGGATGAATAAAGCTGAAAGCAGCCTGACTCATCCATCCCCAAGTTAAACATCCTGATGGTGAGCTGAAGATGGGGCAGAGCTGATAAAGGAACAAAGAAGTGATCCCACACTGATAACTTATCTAAATCTGCTCACTGACACAGCTGGCCTGGGGACCCCTGACTGACAGAAGGCTTCTTTGGACTGCAGAAACCCAGACCCACTTCTTAATGGGAGGATCTTCTAATAATCCCCTTCCTGGGGTGTGTGTGGAATTCCTCCCTGGAGTGAGGATATCCCTCAAGGTTACTCCAGCAGGTTGAACCAAAGAGATCTGCCCACACTCCTAGGTCTGGGTGAGTGACATCAATCTCTACCTAATAATTGTTTTTGTTGGCTTTAATTTCATTGTGTCAATATTGTCTTAACAATAGTGCACTATGCTGATATAGCTCCTGCACTGTGCAGTGAATTATTCTGATTAACATCTTTTATTCTAATCGTTATCATAACATACAATACTTATATATTTTCCTTTAAAAAGCAAAATTTTTCAATTTGCTGTAATAGAAGCACTGGAGTACCTGGCTAATGACTGCAATTCTAAATGACTATACACATGTAGCATTATCATGAACAAGCATATATTGATTCTCAGAGAATAGAAACAGTTCAATAAAGTATTCTTCAACAACAGTAATAAGGCATTTCCAATAAAAATGAATTATTTTAAGGATAATTTACTAAATATATACTTGCTTATTTGAAGCTCATTTGGCAATTTGCTTCCCAAGGAGCAAAATTAGACGAAGTTAATTTTTATTACAGTAATGTCAACCAGTATCAGAAAACTTAGATCAGATGAGTTTTTGGCAGTCAAAACCCTCCTCTGAGAAATGATAAAGAACAAACATATTTTGGCAGATGGGACTACAACATCTCCCACGGGCAGAATTTGGGTACTTTTTGTGAGGTTAAACATTCAGTGTTTCAAACAAGAGTAAATTATTTTCCTGTGTGTTCCTTTTGCCTGCCACCCACCCACATCCCTCACTATAAACAGCAGAAGCATGCAGGGGTGGTGGTGCAGAGATAGCCACATGCAATTTCTACACACATTTCCAGCAAAAGGATCCAGGAAATCTTCCAGGAAACCTTTCATGAAAGACTTTGGTGGACAGAGAGATAATAGGGGACCCTGTGGCACAGGTGGGGTCCTGAGGCAGAGAGGTGGGTGTGGGACACTGCAAGGAGGGGATGTTGTGCAAGCTCAGAGAGACAAGCGAAGGCTCCAGAGCCCAGTGTATTGTCCAGAAAGAAATCCTAGAAAAGTTTTTAATTGCCATTACAGCCACAGAATCATACAATCATCAGGGTTGGAAGAGACCTTCCAGATCATGCAGTCCAGCCATCAGCCCAGCACTGCCAGGGGACCCCTAAACCACATCACCCAGCAACAGATCAAGACACCTCTTGGACATCTCCAGGTGTGGTGACTCCACCACTTCATTGGGCAGCCCCTTCCAGTGCCTGACAACCCAGAGAAAATTGGGTTTTTTAATACCTAATCTGAATCACCCCTGTCTCATCTTGAGGCCATTTCCTCTGCTCCTCTCACTGGAGGCACAGCAGAAGAGACAGCCCCACCTCACTGCACCCTCATGTCAGGGAGTTTGGAGAGTGATGAGGTGCTCCCTGAGCCTGCTCTCCTCCAGACTACACAGCTCCCTCAGCCATCCACCACACTTGTTTTCTAGACCCATCATGAGCTTTGTTGTGCTTCACTGGACATGCTCCAGAGCCTCAATGTCCTTTTTAAAGTGAGGGGCCCAGAACTGGATGCAGCATCCCAGGTGTGGCCTCAGCAGTGCCCAGTACAGGGGGACAGTCACTGCCCTGGTCCTGCTGGCCACACTATTCCTGATATTCAAGATGCTCTTGGCCTTCTTGGTCCCCTGGGCACACTTGGCTCATGTCCAGCTGCTGTTGACCATCAAGGCCCATGGATTTGTGAGTGTCTGACTGGCAGAGCAGGTCACCATCTCCTGGATTTTAGGATACACTCAGCTCCCTGTCACTAACCTCCAGCACTGGGGGCTGGGGATTCTGAGTGTGGATGCTGAGAAAAACAGATAGTTTCCCAGGCATCATTCTGGGAAAAGCTATGAGAAGCTCAGATAAAAGAATTATAAACAATTCTTAAGTTGCTGCACCTGGTGTTTGTGAACATGTGGAATGTGTTATGGAGATATGATTACCAAAGGGTGGTTCCTTAATTAGCCAATCATGTGAAATGTATTGATTAAGTGATCAATAAGGTCCACCTGTGTCAAACAAGGATCTAAAAGAAGATTCTCAATAAACACCAAAATGGTGTTTATACCTTCTGATAGCTCTCTGTGTAATCTCTGACTCAACAGTAACACCTGAGGACAACTGGTCCTGATATTGAAGACTGAGGTAAACAAGGCATTAAGTACCTCTGCCTTTTGTTCATCTCCTGTCACTGCACTCCCCTCTGCATTCATCAAATGAGCCAGACTCCCTGACCCTGCTTTTGCTGTCAAGGCGTTTATGGAAGTTTTTTGTTGTTGTTTTTAACTGCGGGCCAAATCAAGTTCTAGTTAGGTTTTGAGCCTTCTAATCTTCTCCCTACATGACCTTCCAACATTCTTATGGTCCCCCCAAGTTGCCTGACCCTCATTCCAGTGTGAATAAATCCTCTTTTTTCCCTAAGTTCCAGCCCAAGTTTAACCAAGCTGGTCTTTTCCCCTGATAATTTGATAATCCCTTTCTACACATGGGGATAGCCTGCTCCCAAATATTTTACAATTCCTTTCTAAAGCACATCCAGCCTTCCTGGACTCCTTTGCCTTTCAGGACTAACTCCAAAGGAACTCTAAAGGAACCCTGTCAACCTGGCACACGTCTCTGTGCCCCCACAAACCAGTCAAAGTGGATTTTTAATTTTTTTTACTTTGTTTTTCAAAAAACCTTAGTGCAAATAAATAACTTCCTTTGAAAACCTGCAATAGCCCTTACATCCTAATGCCTAAAAGAACTTTCAAATTTTAATTTCACAGAGTTCTATACTTCTGGCTGAAAATCCAAAAAACCACACAAGAGAAGGAACTTACACAGATTTCTTCCAGAGGTAATCAGCACATGCTTGTATCACATAGAAATACTAAAAACTGACATTTTCAGATGGGAACTTCATTTCTGTCAATGAGAAGCATGTTCCAGAATTCAGGACATCTTCTTCCCTTTTGTTGAAACTCTGTCTTAACTGTGCTATCAACCTCAAGGAAATTCAAGTTACAGCTCTTCTGTTCATGTGGGAATATGAACTTCCAAATTACCACCTTCCTCCCAAACACAAACCCTCCCTCACTAGAGGCAAGATATTTTACTAGGCAGAAAGCCTTTAAGTCCACTGCCCTTATGGATGAACCATTCTAAAGAACAAACTGTGTCCAGGGAATAAAAGAGCATTCCAGAAGTCTGTCACTTACAGATGGTTCCAGGGATTGCTGTTGTCTCTGTGTGTTATGATTTATTGTTTAATCACTTAGCACTGGCAGCTCCTGGAAGGCTGTAACGTTAAAGGGCACAGGTTAACTTGTACAGTGCTGCCAAACACTTTTTTACACTGCTAAAACTTTTGTTAAATGTGTAAATCCTTTCCAGCTTGTAAATGTCAGGACTTTAGGACTCCTGTACTACAGTCTGTGCAGCAGCTGGGAAAAGTATCAGCTGCATCCCCATGTGGCAAAATTAAACCTTGTAATTCACTAGGTGATAGATAAAACACAACAACTATTAATTTTATTATATACAACAGCTCAAAGTGATGTTATATTTTTTCTTAAAACCTGAATACAGGCAATTTGGAGAAGAGAAAACCTGTACTGCAGAACTTTCAGTAATCAGTGTGGAACTGCTCTGGAGTTTATTGGTGTTTCACTGAGCTGGATGTAGTGAACAGAGCAGAAACACGTGAGCAGCCTTGAAAATTGTCTGTGAATCTCCTCCTGGAGATTAAGGTCACACATAAAATTTAAGGACAACTGCATTAGCAAGCAAATAATAAGCCAGAGTCAATTTTAAAAGCCTTTCATTTTGAGTGTAACACCAGCCACAGGGTAGAGTTATGGCTGAGAGCACAGGAATTTCACACACACCCATCTTTAACCTGCACTCATGGGATGGGAAAAAAGTTCTGATGAAAGCAAGAACTTCTCAATCAGTAGGGGAAGGTGGAAGAAACCCCTTGCCATTGCTCAAGCCCTGCTAGGGCGAGGTGTGTTAAACTTACATTTATCAAAAGATGGGTGGATGACACAGAGCTTTTTTCTTTATAAACAAGCAGGTTGACACTCCTTGGTCACTTTCAAACCTTAAAATATCCTTCTGCCTCACAGTTTAAATACAGCTTCTCAACTGTTGCCATGACAGAACACTTACACTTGATCATCCTGTGTTTGCCTTGATCTAGTTTTGATCTCAGCCAAATGCTATGACTCACGAGGAAACCAGGCCAAAGCTCCCAGGATGGGCTGGCTCAGAAGAGCCCAGGCACAGAGTGCAGCCATGATATTTTATGAAAAAT
>VYZP01071978.1:0-12739 GCA_013400635.1 Hypocryptadius cinnamomeus
ATGTCCTGCCCTGCTGTCACAGGCTGCAGGGACTGCAGACACTCCTGGGGGTTGTGTCTGCTGCTCTGGGGCTCTGGGGACCTTGAACTACATTTGCTGCTGTGCTGAGTTAAAAATGTGGCTGTCATCCTTATGGCTGGGGAGAGGGAAGGGGAGGGGAGGAGAGGGTTTAACTGCTGGTAGAATTCAGCCTCAGGTCCAGTGACCTGAAGTGCTGGGTTATGTCTCACTGCCCAAGAGTTTCATAAACTGGGTTCTTATGAAGTGTTAGTTGTTTCCTCCTTTGTCTCCCTTCTTTAGGTTTTCCAGTGTGGAATAAGGAGATAATTAGTTGATGGTTGAGGTGTTTTTTTGGGGTTTTTTTGCCTCTGTAATTCCTTTGTCTACCAGTTTCCCTTTGGCTGCAGTGAAATATTGACTGCTCTGTAAACTGGGAATACAAGAGCCAAACTTTATTCAGCATATTTCAGGATCCTGCTCACCTCCTGCATCAGGAGATGAACCATGAACATGTGTGCCAAGTCTCTTGATGCTGTACCTAATGTTGAGGATTTTAAGGATGTTTTCTTCACCTCATGATGATACTGGGGTAGGGTTTCTCTCCTTCTCTTACAAAGCAGCTGACAAATACCCACATTTCCACAATATTCCCTTTGGTCCAGTTGTTTGTTTCAGCAGAGGAGAACACTAAAGCAACTTCACATGTGCTGCCATGTAGGAATGAACTTTGGAATGCTGTTACAAGGCTGGAGTTATTCTCAGTTTATCTGGTACCTAAACCCTGAACAGGTGGTCTGAATTTCATGGGTTATTCAGAAACCAGCAGCTGCTTCCAGCCTTGGGGCCAGAACTGGAAGCAGCAGCCTGAGTTTGCATGCTGAAACATCAAGTGATCAATAATAATGATGTCTGACTTCTCCCCTTCTCCTCCCTGTGGTGCAAAGTGTGGTTGGTGTGGGCAGCCCCTCACAGCTGAATGACACAGGCAAAACCTTTGGAAGGGGTGAGTTCCCTCTGAACCTTCCACCAGACTCACTGCTGTTATTTCTGCTGCAAGGACAGAGTATTATATTCCAGTCTGAGTCACCCCATTTCACCACAGGCCACATGAGGCTTCAGCTTAGTATGTACAGCAGGTTCTGAATTTTATTCTTAAATTACTCAGATCATCTGGTTGGAAGCAGCTGAATGCTGTGTCCTTCTGTGACAGAATCTGCAGGTTTAGTTTTATACTGAGAGGTAACAATGGGATTCAATTTAGCCATTGCTGTTAAAAGTCTTTATAAAATCTTGATCTTCCTCTCCCTCTGGCTGCAGCTTTTCAGTTACATGAAAGGAAGACAATATGGTAAAAAAAAAGAACAAAAGAGGTAAAAAAATATCTCAAAAGCATACTCTTTCTTCCAAATTTTGGTCACTTGCTTGGCACCAAGGAGATCCACTCTCACAGCTGGTTTGTGTGTCTGCCTATAAATCTGTGCAGTTGCTGAAAACAGAGAAAAATAGAAACCTTTGGGTTCCCTTGCTCTGATTTTCACAGTGGCAGTTCTCAAAATAGATGTTCCTAGCCCAAAAAGGCAGAGCCAGGGTGACTGACAAATCTGGGGTGCAGGCAGAGAAGCCCAAGGATGTCTGGTTTAGGACAGATACCTGTGTTACAGCTAAATTAGATAGATTAAATTCCCATACAAATCCTTGTCAGGCATATAATGAAGCTCTAAACTTACCCCAGGTGTCAGCAAATAATCTTCTGAGGAGGGTGAAATCCATCACCAGCAAAGCACCTGGAAATGGAGCTGGAATGGATGAAATCCCATGAACATCTGAAGCAGAACTAACACATGCATTTCTCAGAGCAATATTCACTGTCATTTGAAATGAGACCTCCTGGTAGAAAGGTTGCAGATGATGTAAGCCTTACAGTAACAGGGAAAACAAAGATCCCCTGTTTGCCTGCTTGAAATCCTCTAATGAAATAATGCATCTGTCAAAGCAGCATCGAAATGTCATTCCTCTGTGTCATCAAAGGGGAAATGTTATTCCAAAATGCAGACTGGTTCCCATACACAGGGTTTTTTTCAGGCTTCCCAGACCCATAAAAGCAGTCAGAAGGTATGATTAGCAGCTCTGGTACATTCACCTTATGCATCTCTGTAAACATCAGGAGCTGCCTTCTGCATTGTTTTTGCTGTCTCTGTTTTTCAAGCACAATTGGAATTGTCCACTTAAATGGGTTCTGCTTGGAACAGCAGCAAAAAAAAACACCCCCATGATAAACTGCCTTGTTGGTCTTATTTTTGAGGCAGAAAAAAAGGAAAAAAAAAAAATATGTAGTGCTGTCTGCCTTCCATGCAAGCTTAGTATTCTGTGGCATGAGTCTGTTTTCAAGCAAGTTTGCCCAAGCAATTACTTTGTGAATTACAGTTTGATTCACCCAGAGTCAAATCCTGGGTTGTTTTGGAGCAGCCTTTGCTGGGCTCTGCCTTGCAGCAGCTGCTGCTTGTGCTGGAGGCTGGGCTGGGATGCCAAGGGCAGGATGCTTTCACAAACTGATCCCGAGAGATGGGTTCAGGAGGATTTGATCGAGTTTAAACCTCCTCAGCTTTGGAGTGAGAGGCAGAGCTGGTTTCTGAAGCCAGCAGGCTCCCAAGGGATCATGGCCGAAGAAACAGGGAGCAGATGCACCCAGGGAGCAGCAGAGGCAGCACTGGGGAGAAACTGGATCCAAAGACACGAGGAGAGTGTGGGGCTCCTCATGGGTAGTGCTGGGATATCTTAATCTCGTTGGAGGTTTGTGTATCCTTGCAGAGGACTCAGTGGGAATCCCTAAAATTAACATTCAGCAGCGCTAATGGTGATGTTTGTTGCAATGTGATGCTGTAACACGCTGGCAATATTTAATTCATGGAGCCACCACCAGTCTCTGTGTGTGTGTGTGTGTTTGAGGGGGAAGGAAGCCTGTTGGTGGTGCAGGTTATGCCTTCAAGCTTTGCAGAGGCTCTCCCAGACACGGCTGTGCTCACAGACCTGCACACAACCCAGGCACTCCACTGAACAGCAGCTCCCATTCTCCAAACTCAACCCCAGCCTCAGTCACTCACCCTGGGAGTGTGATGTGCTCAGGTGTGAGGGGGGGAGAGCAGTGTGGAGAAATAAACCAGACCAAAGGCACCATTTTAGTAAGAGAAACAAAGTGGTGTGTTGCCTTTGGCTTTCTCCCCAGCGCCAGCGTCAGGCGCTGACACGCTCCAAGGGAAGCAGGGCTTGGGCTCCTCTGCAGGAATCCTGCTGAGTGGTTCTGGGCTTTGCTGCTGCCCCTGGGCACAATTCCTTGGGCAGAGGGAGGCAGAGAGCTGGTGGTTCTGCTGGCAGAAGGGCTGGATGGCAGACTGAAGGGAGATTGCACGCCTCGGATGAAGTGGGGCAGGGGAGGAGTGTGGAGCCCCTTCCTCCCCGGCAGGTGAAGACAGCCAGGCAGAGAGTGGGGAGCAGAGCCCTGCCCAGAGGAGATGATGGTGGTGATGCAACAGCAGCAGGGGAAAACAAATGAGTGAAAGTGCAGGAAAAAGTGTGGGGTTGGAGAAAAGAGCTGAGCACAACGTTGTGCCCTTTTTAGTGGAGGGCTCCTGGGTTTTCACTTTATTTCTGTGTGTTTATTTCTGTACGTCCTTGATCTCAGTTCCTTGATCTCAGTTTCTTGTCCCTGATCTCAGTTTCTTGTCTGAAAACCTCCTTCCTGCCTACTGGAATCTTTTAGGCAGGGGCTAAGGTCCAAGCAGAGGAAAGCCTTCACATCCAGTGTCCAGCTTGTGAGCTGAAGGTGAGAGGATAGGATTTAGGGGGTAAAAAATGAATTTGTGTGAATCCAGTTAAATCCATTCCAAGATGAAGGAAAAGGAGAAAGAGGAGGATGAAGAACCAGGAAAGGAGTCATGGCTTCAGCTGTGTTGTGACTGGAGAAGGTCCAGCCTCTAACAAAGCCCCTCTGGAAGAAGTTTCTCACTAAAAGGTTTGCCTGGGGCCACCTCTAAGAAAAGGAAGGTGCAGGAGGGAAGGGGAGGCGTGGGCTGAAACCCAGCACTGGGGTGAAAATCTGGGCTGTGTCCAATCAAATGGAGGCTGGAGAAAGCAGAGTGAAAAGTAATGCAAAAATAAAATAAAATTCAAGTTCTGTATGAGGCACTCCCTCCCCCCATAAGCTACTTCCTTTTCATTTTCTGCATTACTTCAGCACTGCCCTCTCTCCTGACCATACCATTAATCCATGATGTTTACTGTTTCCTCAGGAAATTGGATTGTCTTATTGCATGAAAATCTCAGTTCAATTTTCCTCAGTGAGAGTTTCTGGCTCTCAGAGTTCTAGAGGGAATCTTATGTACCTGACATGGATGAACAGTCAGGTTCAGTGAAGAGGAGACTACCAAAAAGAAGAGGCACAAATGTGTTATTTGAAGGCAGACAGTAATGATTTGTCATCCAGTCTTTTGAGTTCCTTTGATTGTTGTGACCTGTGATTTTTGGAGATGGTAGGAACGTTCTGGAGAGTTGTGTGACTCCCAGGAAAAGTGACACTCAAGTACTCGTAATTTTGGGAATTAGTTTAAAAATGTCCCCATTTCATGTTGGCTTCAAATGTTCTGGCAGAGCAGATCAGACAGTTTCAGTGCTACTGGAGGCTTTTGTCATCTTTTTCATATGGATTCTGTGACGGTTTTTTGGCCTCCCTCCCTAAAAGCTGAGAGACTCTTTCATCTCTTCTATTGAGAAAATGTTCTTCTGCCCATTAGTGGAAACGGCCCTGCACAAACAGAAGGAAAATGAGAAAATACCTACATCACAGAAAAAATGTCATATATCTGAGAGATTATCTAGCTATTTATGAAGACTGGTATTTTGAAAATGTTAACATGGGCAGTCTAATTTTCAATGTACTGCAAAGAACTGTGCAAAGTCTGCTTGACCCTCCAGGAATTCCACATGACTGGCTCTGAAGTGATGCAGCTGAGGGACAATCTCCCACCCACTGAAAAGCAGCCCCAAGCAGTGGAACCCTTTGCAGACATTCCTGCTGCAGTGCTGGTGTTGTTGGAGGGGTGATCAGCAGACAAGGAGGCTCCCAGGGATGAGTCAGGCACGCAGCAATGATCACCTCATGCTCTGCCCACTCTGGCCCAGACACCCCCTGTCCCCAGCTCTGTGAACTGTGGGGCAGATTGCATCAGGCTGGCAGCAGGATCAGCAGCCCTCAGCCTTTGGGTTAATCTTTGGCTTGCCAAGATTTGGGGATGTCTGAGATCTGCTTGTCAGGGAGATGGAGGAGCTGATTTACAGTGAGTCACTGCACAGCTCCGAGCTGCTCACATGGCAGCCTCCCAAAACAGGCATCTGAACTAACTGCACTTTCCTGCAACACATAAAATCCCAGGCAGCTTTCTTCAACTGGAGCCATCTATCCCTTCCCTCCAGTCTGGGATCACGGGCTGCAGCCCCTGCTCAGACTTTGCTGCCAAGAGCACGAGCCAACCTTGCCCAGTGGAGGGAATTGATTTTTCCACTTCTTGGCCATCATCCCTCTAAATGATCTACTGGGTGACTCCAGGCACACTTAATTTCATTTATTTTTTTCTCATCAGCTCTTGAAAGTTCCAGTTGGGTCTCTTAATTTCTTCCATAACCTTATGAAAGCACAGCTCTGAGAGCTGGGCTTTCCCAGCAGCTCTGCTCCAGGGATGCAGCAGGGTCATTACAGCCAGATGGGGCCCCTGTGTGTGTCTGTGTTCTTTGCCCTGCAAGCTCCACATCCTGCAGAGGTGCCTGGGACAGGATTCTTGGCTCTCTCCTACTTGAAATGAAATCCTAGAAACAGACAGCTGGATTGAGGAGATGGCAGTGGGAAACAAAGAGGTAGGAAATGGAAAGCAGAGAGGGAAGGGAGGCTGAGAATCAAGCAGAGGATGCAATGGAAAGGAGGGTGGCTAAGGCTCTCTGCAGGCACAGCATGGCATGGGGCATGGAGATTCCTGGGGTCCTGTGGCTCCTGGAGGTGAAATTGGAATTGAATTCCACTGGAAAGTGGAATCAGGATGGTGGGTGAGCTGGGCCAAGGACTTGGTGCCTCTGCTCTAGTGAAAGGAAATGCTTGTGGAGAGTGAGCTCCTTCCACACCCAGCAGGGAAAGGCAGTGGGTCTGCACCACTGGGAGACCTTCAGGAAACCAGCCTGGCACCTGCCAGGTACTGCAAGTGGTGTAGAGAACAGATCACTGAAAAAACTGCTAACATAGAGAAGGAGAAAAAAGGGTTTTTCCCCTCAATACACAAAAGAGAAAAGCCAAGAAATGCCAGATGTTGTGTTGGACAAGTGCTTTATAAGTGGCTTCAGTCTGCTCTTCTCCAAGCCAGCACTGCACACACAGATATTTTGAGGTACCAGGGATGGCTGCTCTCACTTCCACAAGATTTGAGCCTATTAACTGGCTCTGAATGTTGAGACACAGCAAGAATTACTGGTAGGTACCAGAATTTTCCCTACAGCTGTAAAGAGGGTGAAGGCAGCATTATCACCAGGGTGGCCAAGGCTGCTGGAGTGAAGAGCAAAGCTGGTTCCTGGGTGAGTAATCCCACATCTCCCACCCACAGAGCTCTGCTTCTGCACCCCAGTGCCCCAGACCAGCCACGTCAGATGTCACTGCTCCCCTCCAGCCCACGTTCCTGGGGGTTTGCCATGGAAACCAGGGTGATGGCTGTACTGTGTGGACTAGGAGTGGGGCTGGGGTGAGCAACAGGAGCCAAAAATGGGGCTGGAGCCAGGAGTGAGATGGGACAGCCAGGTGAGAGCTGTGCTGCTGAGTGGGGAGGGGCCAAACACCACTGCCAAGGTGTTCAGGGCCTGTGTGGACAAATCCCTTAAAGGTCCCAATATTAATAATCAGTTATTCTCTAATTAACATTCAATATTATCACTTCCAGGACTGGGCCTGTGGAAATCTGGCAGAGGGAAAAAGAAATGTGCAAAGAAATGAGGTAAAATTTCCATGTGCAGCACGCCATGTTCTTTGTGTGGGTTTAGGGAGAGGAGTGAGAGCTGGGCTGGAAAGGTCAGTGGTGCTCTGCATGGAGGAGCTCCCACTGCCACAGCCATCATTTGGCTGTTAACAGCATAAATCACACAGTTAATTCCTGCAGAAAGCCTGCATGACTTCAGGTCTGTGGGGAAAAAAAAAAACCAAAACCTAGAAGCAAAAATGGCAAAACACCAAAGAGGGTGAAAAGAGGGAGAGAAGACTGAGTGAAGTAGGGAGAAGAGGAGCTGTGGGAGGGAAAGGGAAACCTTCCCAGCTCCAGGGGCAATCTGGCATTTTGTCAGGTTGGATCATGGAGAGGTAAAGCAGCAGCTCAGGGCCCTGTGGGGACATGGAGACAGACAGACACACACAAGGGACCTGCAGCAGAAGGGATTAATGGGCAAAGAAAGCACTTGAAGGCTTAGATATGCAACTGGGAAGGAAAAAAGTTGATTTCAAAGAAATGCTATTCTCTGTTTTTAATTCTAGGCAAACTTTTTTTTCAAAGTACAAAATCTTTCACTGGAAGTTTTCCATTTTCTGGCTCTTTTCCCCCCTCTCAATCCCTCTGAAGATCCCTGCTGTGCACTCCCCAGGTCTGGATGTGCACACAGTGGGTTGCAAGGGGCACTGAATTTCCTGACTGCAGCAAGAAAACCAGGGTTGAGAGGGGCTGAGGGTTGTGTCAGCATAGTGAACTCAGGGCTGGGGAAAGATGGGAGGGGACAGGAATGGTGCCACCCCACCCCAGGCCTGCATGAAGAGTGACTTGAGCAGCCCTTTTCATCCTTAAAGCTTCTCCCTCGCCCTCTGAGCAGGGTTTGCAGCAGGGGGAGATCTCAGCCCGTGCAAAGCCAGCCTGGCTGAGCTGTGCCCCGACAGCAGCGAGCCCCAGGGCAATGTGGGAACTGAACATCCTCCCATTACTCCTTGGAAACCCCAAAAAAGCTGCCTCTGCACCACCCCCACGGAGGTGACAGCAGGGCTGGGAGACAGAAGTGCCTTTGTCACTCCTTGGGAGCACCCCCGGGGTAAGTGACATCTGGCTGGGGCTCTGCCACATCCCTGGGCCCCAGGCCTGACCCTGCAGCTCTCCAAAAGGCACATTCCAGGCTTGGAATGTACAGAGGGAAGAGTGTAAAAAACATGGGGAAGGCAAAGCAGAGCTGTGAAACACCTGATGTGGTCAGGGGCACAAGAGCCTGGTACTGCCCTGAGCTGGGCAAAACATTCCTCTAAGGCAAATGATGGAAAATCATTGTCTGGCACTGTACTGCTTGGATTTGGTCTTGGATTTGAAGGATTTGATGAGATAGGATAATGCTTCCCAATAATTTTTGCCCCACATTGCCCAGTGTATACTGAAATAAGGAGACTCTGGAAGGTTAAAGCAGCTCAAGGCAGTGACCTGCTGGAGCTGCACACTCTCTTTGATGAATATTATCTTTTGTCTTCTTTCAGGCTTGGTCTTAAACTGAGCCTTTGATTGCATCAGGATTTTGTCATAATTTCTGAGTGCTTAGCTTTTGAAGATTCACTTCTGCATGAAGTTCTTGAAAAGAGCAATAGTCAGCAGTTGTACAGCAAAGCAGTTTTCCAACAAGTATTAATGTAATTAGGGAGAGGGGGATGTGTGCTGGAGCTTAAGAAACACAATTTTAAATACACAGAGAGAGTAGATAGGACAAGGACAACGGAGAGGCAGAAATCACCTGGATTTCAGAGCTTGTCCTTTTACTGGCTGGAGAAGCTGGCCACATTAAAAAAAAAAAAAAAAAGAACAGTAGATTCTCACCAGTGTGAGACTCTGATCATTAGATATCTCAGTGATGAGTGATCAAATCCTGAAATGCACCAGTGATGTCTGACCACTCCTGGAGTGGGTGATCACAGTGGGAGAGCTCCTCCTCTACAATCCCAAATGTCCCATGTGCATCCCCCAGAGGGAGGGTTCTTGTTGTCTCTTTCCAAATGGCTGCATTTTTGTCATCGTGGCCATCTTCCTCAGGAACCTGCTGGGTCAATCAAGGCACTCAGCAAAACAGGATTAAGGAAGTGCTTAGCAGAGCAGGGTATGGAATGGTGGGTCACAGAGGTCCTGGCTGGTGTGCAGAAGCAGTGGGGTTGGTGTGGAAGGGCTGTTGAAGTGGGAGAAGCTGTAGCCATGGGGATCACCTGTGGATTAATCTGAGGGATTAGCCTCTGGAACAGTTTACAGGATAGTCTGTGGGACAGACTGCAATGCAGCCCAGAGGATAGTCGAGTGGGCAGTGGGGTATGGGACAGGCTGTGGCACAGCTGAGGGGACAGCCCACAGGACAACCCCCAGGATACCCCTGCAGTGCCAAGGACTGTCTCCTGAGAGACTCCCAGTGCCTGCTCCAAGCTGGCAGGGGAAGGATGTGAAGCAAAGGCTTGCACTTCCCAGAAGAACCACCTTGCTGCTGCCTCTGAGAGCTTCAGAAGCACCACTGGCTTCAGCCTGAGGGGTCAGCCCAGCTCTGACTCCCAGACAGCTCTGGGACCCACTCAGCCCTCTGGCCCTACAAATCCCCTTTGCAGAGCCCTGTCTGCCTTTCCAGGGGCAGCAAACCACAGCCAAGGACAAGCCACAGCCAAGGACAAGCCACAGCCAAGCCCCCTGGCCTCTGCTGGGGTCACTTTTGTGTCTCTCTGGCTGCACAGAGGGCTCGGGGTGGGCAGGGTGAGCAGTACCGGCCGTGCTGCCCCAAGCCCTGCTCTCCCAGCCTGCACAGCACAGAAGAGGCCAGGAAATCACAGAATCACAGAATAATGAGGTTGGAAAAGACCTCTAAGATCATCAAGTCCAACCTATGTCCTAACACCTCAACTCAGAATCTAGACTGTAGCACCAAGTGCCATGTCCAGCCTGTTCTTAAACACATCCAGAGATGGTGATTCCACCACCTCTCTGGGAAGAGCATTCCAGTACTTTATTATTCTTTTGGTGAAAATTTTTTTCTACTATCCAACCTATGCCCTCCCTGACGCAGCTGAGACTGTGTCCTCTGGTTCTGTCAGTGCTGCCCGGTGGAAGAGACCGACCCCACCTGTTTACACCTCCCTTCAGGAAGTTGTAGAGAGCAATAAGGTCACCTCTGAGCCTNTCCCTTCAGGAAGTTGTAGAGAGCAATAAGAGGTCACCTCTGAGCCTCCTCTTCTCCAGGCTAAACAACCCCAGCTCCTTCAAACGTTCCTCATGGGGTTTGCGTTCCAAGCCCTTCACCAGCCTTGTTGCCCTCCTCTGGACGAGGAATGCTTTTTGCAGCCCCTCCATCAAAAGCCCCAGGAAGCCCGGAGAGCTCCAGCTGGCAGGAGGGGCTGTGTGCCGGCTGTGCAGCCTCTCTGCTGCCTCCCAGCTCCGTGCCCGCCGTGCCCCGGGCACCGCAGATGGCATTCGGCATCGGCTCCGGGGGCACCGCCGGGGCTGCGCTCCCTCCTGCCTTCCACATGAGCCAGGAGACTTCACGTTCCCCTAAATAACAAATTCCTTCACTCCGGGGGTGGCACGGATGGCGGTGGGCGTTCGTGCTTTCTTCGTGCTGCTGGTGCTTACAGGGGGGGGAAAAGCTTCTGCTTTTTCCTTCTGTGCTTGTGATGATAACGGGAGGGATGTGGAAATGGAGCTGCTGAGTTTGGATTGAGACGGTCCAAGCCCCGGCTGGCAGTGGGTGTCTGAAAGGACACTTCCAGCACAGGGCACTTCCAGACGGGAGCCTGTCGCTGTGCAAGCAGCTCGCCAGGAGAGGCATTGACTAGTAATTACGGTCCTGTTTCAGCGTAAAATCAAATTATATCTCTCACCACCCCGATGAAGGGGGTTTTTCCTCCTCCGCACCCCCCCCCTCCCCCCCGGGGGATAAATGCCACTTGATCTTGTGCATAACAGGAGCCGGTCAGTCCCAGGGTCAGAGCCCGAATGCGGATGCCCAGCAACCCTCAGCCTTAAAGCCACGAGGGGCTGTTGCTATGGGAATGGAGAGGGGGCTTGCAGGCAGCATCTGGAGCCTGTGCCTTTCCCTGTCCGAGGCAGCTGGATTCGGAGGGAAGCAAAACTAAAAGGAGGTGGCAGAGAGAGACAGAGGCACAGCAAAATGCATGCATGTTAGAGGAGGGACCTTCCCAGAATGAGAGTACAGTGGGATACAGAAGAGCGGGGACACCGAACTGTCAGGCAGCGGTGGCTCGGCTGGGTAGGACAGACCTGATTTTCCGCTCTGATTGACACTGGGAACAAGTCCGGTGAGAGCCCAGCTGTAGCAAGATGGGATCTGCCTCCTCCACTTACCGGCCCA
This sequence comes from Hypocryptadius cinnamomeus, assembly GCA_013400635.1. Classification (NCBI taxonomy): domain Eukaryota; kingdom Metazoa; phylum Chordata; class Aves; order Passeriformes; family Zosteropidae; genus Hypocryptadius; species Hypocryptadius cinnamomeus. The sequence goes on from VYZP01071978.1 coordinate 11,380, forward strand.
AATGTATTTATTTGGACATTGACGGAAGAATTCAAAAGGTACTTTTGCTGTTTTTCACCAAGTGGCGTCTCCGGAGGCGGCTGCGGGCGGTGTTTGCCGCACGGCCCGCACCCAGCGGGCTCCGCATCCCTTTTCCAGGGGAAGGGGGGGGATCCCGCGTGCCTTCTGCTTCGTACACGGATGTTTATTTAAAGGGGAAGGGGAGGCTGGCAGAGGGGAGGGCTGGGCGCTGCCAACACCAAGTCGCTGCCAGCTCTGGGATCCTCGGTTGCGCGGCCGCGTTGGATTCCGCTCCCGGAGCAGCGTCGCGCCGTGTTTACAAAGTTTAGCCCGGGGCAAGCTTTCCCCCCCAGGCAGTGGGAGCAGGGAATACAGCGTGCCGAGCTCCTGGGAGACTGCCTGCCCCAGGGTTCTGCCCCTGAGCATCTCGCTCCGGCCGGGCTGAAGGGTCGGGCAGGTGCCCGGGGGCTGCGGGGACCCCGCTGCCTCTGCCGAAGTTGCTGGTAAATGCCGATAATTAAAACTTTCACTGCCGCCCGCCTGCCTTGTTTGGTTAGGCACGGTTCACAGCGCAGGGAGGGCTGCGGGGGAAATGTGTCCTGGCTCAAAGGGAGAGCTCGCACGCTGTCGAGCTGACAGCCCACTGCTTTTGAACAGAAACAATGCCGACGCCTTTCTCCAAGCATTTTTTCCCCCTTCTCTTTGTCAGCAGTTGTTTGGCCGCAAACCAAGTGCCTTTTCTGTTACAGAGAGCTGCTGAGAGGCTCCAGAGCAAGTAAACTCTGATTTGCAAAATTCACATCCCTCCCGTCTTCCTGCTCTAAATTTTCGGTTCACCCAATCTCGCCTTTTGTTTTTAATTTTGTAAAGAAACAGCAACGGTGCCCTGTCCCCTCCATCCCCTCTGCTGTGTGAGTGAATGGAGAGCTGGTACTCACAGTCCCATCCCACCACACACGCCTCCAATCCCCTCCACCACTGCCCTGGAGACCCACGGCGACCGCTCAAAGTCGCGTCCTCAGGAACAAGACCTTGGAGAATCCAGATCTGTGCCGGATTCCCCAGAGAAAGCTGCTCCTCTTGATCCATCTTAGACGTAGCTTAGTCGTGATGATGGCCCCTGTGCTGCCGTGAGATTGTCCCTGCCGGCTCTGCTGAGCTGGGGGCGCTGATTCTCTTTTCCCAAGGTTTAATAAATTGGTTGTCTGGTGGCCCCCCGAAGCATGGATGGAATGGAGCCTCCTGGTACCTGTGCAGTTCAGTACAAAAAATGTTTTGGCGTTTCGAAAGGGTGGTGAGTGTTTCCATAGATGTCGGTAATGCATGGTGTTTGTCATCTATGCTGGATTAAAAAAAAAAA
>VYZP01071986.1:0-10001 GCA_013400635.1 Hypocryptadius cinnamomeus
ATCTTCAGAGGAAGACTACACCCTTTTACAGAATCCCTGCTCCAACAAAACCACACCTGATGCTCCAGGAGGACTGCAGCCGCAATTCCAGTTGGACTGCTACCAGCACCCTGACCAACAGGGTGTCAGGTTGTGTTCTGACTCTGTCAGTGTTGTTTTGGTGTACTGCATTGTTTATTTTATCTTTTTATTTTCTTCCCTAATAAAGAACTGTTATTCCTGCTCCCATATTTTTGCCTAAGAGTCCCTTAATTTAAAATTTATAGCAATTTGGGGGGAGGAGGTTTACATTTTCCATTTCAGGGGAGGCTCCTGCCTTCCTTAGCAGACACCCGTCTTTCCAAACCTAGACAGTTATAATGAATATTCTATTATTATACCCGTTTAATTTTGAACAAATTGACTACTGAAGTAGCAGGCTTTCATTAGAATGAATTTGATATTACTGCCTTTTGATCATCATCCATAGCAAAGAAGATACACTGGTGTCCAAATACTTCCTGTTTAAAGAAAAATCCAAGAAAATCCCTAATCTCCTCCACGCTTGACTCCCTGCATGTATCTTTGTTAAATATATATCTGTATCTTAATTTGACAGAAAAGGCAAGGATCATATATCTATGAACCTTATAAAACGTTCACAGATATATGAAAAGTCAGTAGAAAACGAACAAGGCCAAATCAGAATTAATAAATAAATATGAAAAAAAACAAACAGCAGGTGTTCACAATCTTGTGGTAGAAGTGGTGGCTGATAGGTCTTTCTTGTACTGCACAATCAGAGCTTTTTCTCTTTCAAGTAAGCTTGTCTCCTTTCCAGTGCTTAATTTCTTCATTTCCCATCACACTTTTAGACTTGTTACAGATGTTAATATCAACCTTAGAACCTCTACCAATATAAAAATCAGAAGGGAATGAGGTTTTACCATAAAGACGATCACTTAAAGTATTTTTTTTCATTGTGGAATAGACCAGAAGAAAATCATAACAATCAGGAAAACACCATTCTGTTGAAAAAGGTGTGAACATTTAATCCATTAGATGTGTGGAGGGTGTTATTTACTTTACCAAATTTGCAGTTCAATGCTATATTGAAAATTGAAATGGCGAAATGTTATTTTTTGCTGGTGGCAAATTCTAGTCCTTAGGGGTTATTATATTGCATTTCAGAAAGCTGGTGTTAGATGACAAAAAGGAGCTGGTAATATGGGATTTTTAAAGGATCTTTAGAGCTAACCCTGTTGAACAGCCCTCTGGTGATAAGTGTGTCATAAACAGAGAAAAAAAGCATTTGGGTGGATGAAAATTGTTTTCAGAATAGCATTTTACCTTACTAAAAAGGTTTATTTCCTTCAACATCAAACAGCAGTTTCACTTAAGAAAACTTTAGTCCTATTGAAATAAATGTCAAGATCCCCAGTGAAAAAACAGACTGGAAAGAGGATGTATATGAAATAACACATGGGCTGCCTTGTTGACCTTCTATCCTCCTGGTAGAACTCCCATTGGATAGCTGTCCAAATAAAAGCACAGTAGAGGAAAGGATGGTCTATGCCACTTACCTGGAAACTGATATGACACAAATTCATACGATCTGTGGCATTGGTTGACTCTCACTGATTCAGAAATTATGTCACTCTTCATCAGACACTATCACAAAATGCCACAGAAAAGATGGAAAGATCCCCAAAAGGCAGCAGAAGCCAATGTTAGTCAAGGGAAAACTGAACCCAAAAACAATGCAGGATTTTTCTGCTCTGTCTAGACTGATTAAAACAATTTGTGATGCATTCAACTCCAGACAGAAGAGTTAATCACACCCAACTTTCACAACTCATAGGTATTGTCAAATATTGTAATGCCCATGAAATAATTTAAATAAATTTAAGTAATGCAGATATGTAAGTACAGGTGCATATATAGAATACACAGAATTTTAAGAGACTTTTAGTCTAAGGAAATAAAAGTATTTAAAATAGATTAAAAAATGAGAATGGAGTCCCTAGGAGGCTCCATATCACAAAAGGACTGTGGTAAAAAAAAAATAAAAAATCACAAGTTCATGAACATATAATTCTGTGTTCTCTTTCTGACTTGGCAGTGTAATAAAATATCTTTAATGCAATGGTGCCAAGTGCCTAAAACATGAAAGGGCAGTTACAACATCTAACATCAATGGAAAAGCTACCAGGAAATGTGTTTGCAAAATTTCTGTGGAAGTGATTTAACTTTTAAAGACTGACATTCTTCTTCTCTGGAAAATAACATTGCTGCATTTGGAGAATTTATAACAACCAAGAAAGAAAATGTACTATAAACAAAACTGAAAGCAATCTTTTATTGTTCATACTAAATTGAATGAAAAAATAATTAAATAAATAAATATAATAATCAGGCTTTCTGACATCGTTCCAGTATGAATCCAGCATACTTGTTCATTGTGCAGACAAAATAGTGTTTAAAAATTACATTGGGTGACTGCATTGTTGAAGGATTTTAAATCCACTTTTTAATGGTAAAGCCTATGCTTAAATTGGCCAAGATGTTTAAAAATTATTACCGATTGGATTCCTAAACTTTACTTATACAGATGTGATATAATCAGAAGCACACCCAGTACTTCTGGTTCTGGGATTATTCAGTACTTCACAGTGATGTATGAAAGAATAACTCACAAGCCCTCAGAATATGACAATAAGACACGTCCAGACTGAAAGAGGGTAGGTTACATTAGATATTAGGAAGAAATTCTTTTCTGTGAGGGTGGTGAAGCACTGGGACAGGTTGCCCAGACAAGTTGCGGATGTCCCATTAGTGTTCAAGGCAAGGTTGGATGGGGCACTCAGCAATCTGGTCTAGTGGAATGTCCCTGCCTATGGTAGGGGGGCTGGAAATGTATGATCTTTAAGGTCCCTTCCTATCCAGGCCATTCTATGATTCTATCAATATCTGGATTTTACAGGGAAAGGAGAAAAACTAGTGCTTAAACATGCAGATATGCTGCCCACAAGTCTTCTCAATGACACACCACTATCCTCTTCCCTGCAGAAACACCAAGCTGGCTCACATTTAAAAGGTGTACATTTCTCTCATGGGAAGCAAGACCACCACGTTTGAGAGGCACACAATCAAACAGTGATTTCGGAAGAACCTTCCTGAAATCAAGCCAGAGGGAATAAAGGAAGTTTCTGCCAAGATAAAACAAAAGATCTAGTGTTAGTAGCTACTAAATAGAAACCAAGTAAATGTAATAAGTCCTAAAAAGTCATGAAGCATGAATGCTTCTTTAACCATGTTGCTTATAAGTTTATTTTGCATAGTAAATATATTTAATTTGAATACTCAGGTAGTGGTGTTTGGATTTGTGGTTTTGCTTTAAAATTCTCTTAATTATGACATTTCTAATCTGCCTTTACACCTTTTTTTCCCCCTGTGGGATGTGTAAATTGACTCTTAAAGAGCTGCTGGCCATTTCCATGCTAGTTCTGTTATTCACATCTTTTCTCTTGCAGCTTTATTGCAACTCCAAACATGACTGAGACCTACAGCTATTCCCAAGGAGGGATGAAGACCCTGCCCCATACTTTGTCAAGGTCTGTATAGACACCTCAGGGAAAAGAGAAATGTGTTTCCTTTGCCTCCCCATCCTGGGAAGACTGTCTGCTTTTGCTTGGCAAGAGCGCATCCCCTTTAATTATGTTCCCTAAACCATCCCCTAGGACCTAGACTCAAACTCTCCTTCTTAGGCTAGGCAGTGATGGACTACCTAAAATTGTTTTTAACAGCACTTTCATCTGCAGCTGAGATTCTTCATGAGAACTGTAGGGTATCAAGAAAGATGATGTTTCAAAAAAAAGAAAACAACCAAAAACCAAAAAACTGTATCTCACATTCTGGGGGTAAGACATTTTTGAGGTCCTTTGACCTTAGGACTATAGAATTCAAAATTTTGAAAATTTTGGTCAGACTCCCTGTTGAGGGGCAGAAAGGCAATGATTATACAGTGTCTAATGTACTGTATTAGGCTGATATAATGTAGCATCCATTAAGAATACCTTCGAAGCTGTCCAGAAGAAACACAAGGTAACTGAGGTAATATTTGTGGGATTTAAAAGGGAGTGTGCAGGTGTCTGAGGCAGTATCAACAAAGTAAGCTTCACCTATGAAACTCCATGGAGTGAACCTTGATAATGTTCCCTGAGCTCTTCCCTTTAATTTTCCTTTTGTCTCAAAATTCTGTAGCTCTAGCTGTAAAATTTCTACAAAGAAATAGGGTCTTAAAATACTTCCAGCTGTGCTAACACCTGAAGAAAAAGGATATATCAGGAGATAACTGCAACTGAATATCCGCATCAAAGGAATTTGAGAAATTTCTGAACTTTAGTTGCTTATTCCCATCATATGCCGGGCCTTTCACAGGGTATAACTGTGAAATGGAAAGGAGACCAAAAGGAAACATTACTTTTCTATTATTTTTGCAATGCCTTTAAACAGAGAGACAAATGGCAGCTCCCACAGTTGGGTGGGAGCTGCAATTTTGAGTCAGCTGAGACACTCTTTCAAAGTTAACCATTGTGCTCATACTGTCACCCAAAAAGCCTCTAGTGTTTTTTTACTTCCCATTGGATAAAAGTTAATCAGTACAAGACACATAACACAATAAACTGCTTTGCCACAGAGACAGACAACAGACTTTTAATTCCCAGATTTTTAATTTCTTGAGCATTTACAAATCTGTGCATCTTTGCAAATCTTTGCAATTGGACTCTCCTAGTTTCTCTGGTTTTCATAGTATGGAGCATTCCACCAGAATCAATCTGTACAACATTTAGCAATGCGTACCAAAAATATGGTTGTGATAATCACTTATAAATAAGGTTTTTTTTTGCTTTTGAGTTCTAATCCTTCCTGACACTCCTGGGATATAGTCAATTTCCATGACGGCTAGGAGTTCTCCTCCTACCTCCATTTTAACAGGTATTTTTCTCTAATTGTTTATGCCTATAGTTTTAAGGTATACTCCAAATATTAAAACTGTCATCATAGAATTTCAGGAACTGGAAGCACTGTGGTGTTGAACAGATAATAAACAATTATACTGCAAATTAGTTCGTTGCGCAGCTATAATCAGCAGTCTCCAAGGGAGCATTAGCAGTTGCAAACCTATATCTAAGCGCATCTTTTACTCAGCAGCCAAGGTCATGTTTTTGGAGCTGTGATGGATGGCTGAGCTGTGCCTCTGCCAGCATTTCTTTCAGTGAGTCACAGGGGATGGTTGGAGAAGGCATCACTCACACTGTCAGCGGGCTCCAGAAGAGAGGTCGCTCTGCCGCCCCGCCGCTGCCCGCTGGCTCCGTCCCACAGAAGGGCTCCCCGAGGGTGCATCGCCCGCTCCCCACTCAAGCTCTTTGTAAAGCAGATGTCGTTTGCTGCAAAGCACACACAGCATATCAATGCCAGCAAAACACCAAATGTTCTCCAGGTACAAATATTTACTGGCTGTGGAAATGATTTCCTGGATGGATATCAAGAATTTGCCAATTTGCAAAGATCTCATTTTGAAGGGTTAGAAGATCAGTGAAGGAATAGAAGGTGCTGTGAGAAAAGGGGAAGAATAATCTGAATTAATAGTTTGCCATGAGAACTGATACTAAATTAAAACTGCAGCATGAGGACACAAAGCTGTTTGCATGACATTTTGGAGTGAGATTTACAAGAAAGTAAGTACTGTTGTTGAATTTCAATCATGTCTTGTCTCATTAGAAAAGGACTCTGAGTTGATTTTTACAGGAATCCGAAGTTTAAGGTCTTTACCCTCATGACTTGTTGTACATAATAACATTTGGATCCAGATGGAAGAGTCATTCCTTGATAATTCCTATGTCATTTGCTTCTGAAAAATTCTGTTCAGCAGCATCCCACTGTGAATAAGCTACACATACCCCAAACAAGCACTGATGATTCTTACTAAACACTATCAAAACTCAGTGTATGGAAGAGTGGAGTAGGACAAGGATTCTCAACAGAAGAAAAAATTACTATGAGTGCATATCAGATCTTAAGAGTCAAATTCTCTGGACAAGGCAATATATCTTCACTGGCAACCACAAAGCTATATAATGTAATTCTGTCTAAAACCAGTGCAAGGAAACAAACAACAACAACAAAATCACTCCCAAACAGTTCCAGGAAACTGTTAATCTTTCTGACAGAATGTTGTCGCATTTCCTCCCGTGTCTGAGCTCTCTCATCTGTGGCCACTTAATGGTCCGACACAACTTCTTCTTAGTTAGCCTAAAGGTTTCCAGAGAGATTATCTCCTGATCATAGACACTAGTAATTTCATATACATCTTTGATTTGTTTTTACTTTATAAGATAGATCTGCTGTCAGGTCAAAGTCCTTTCACTGCACAGCTCAAAGAATGTCATACTACAAAAATGAAAATAAAAGGTATTTTCACAAGACACAGAATTATTAATTTTAGAGTAGGTTATAAAAACCAGACTATAAGATAATTCATTCTTTTAATGAAGACTATGGAAACAAGAAAATAAAGAGAAAGCAGGCAAAATTGCTAATTTAGCATCTTTAATTTTCAAAAGAAGGTTTTGCCATGCAGAAAAAAACCTTTAATAAAAGTCACTCATCTCTCACCCCTTAAAAAAGAACACGTCTGGAAGCTTAATGCCAGCTGTAACTGAATGTGATTAATTTAATCTTTTTATGTTAGCAAGAAAAGGGAAGGGATAATTAGTTTACTATCCTCAGATACTCTGAATGACTCTAGTTTGTGATAAAATGTCAGAATGTATCAGAAATATAATTTTTAAAGCAGTATGTTTCAAAATTTTCAGACCCATTAGAGGTTACTAGAATGGCCATTTTCTGAGGAAAAACAGTGCAAGAATTAATTTTAGCATGAAACTGGATTTTGTTAACACAGAAATGAGTTTAAGACAGACAAATAAACATACACGTAACATGATGGGTGGGACACAGAGATGCAATATGCATTCACTTCTTTGGAAGCGTCCTGTAGATATGCTATGAACATGAAGATAGATGAACAACAAGCACGAGAGGCAATCCTGGGCCTACCCTGTCCCCTCTGAGAAGACCTGGAATTAAAAATAAATGCTCATTTAGTGCTCTCATGCTCTTGTTCATTGAAAGAAATTGGAATTGTTCAAGGAAAAGCAACAAGATCACAGGTGGCTTAGAAATAAAAAGTATGCTATGTAAAAATCATTTGACAAAATGCTTTGTGTTTTTATTACTCTTACTTTAAGTACACATGCACATATATCCAGAAAAATTATTCATGTCCATTATATAGGCATATAGGGAAGAAATTAACCATTTCGATCATTTAAAATAGTTTATGTGTAAAATTGGCCCATGAAGATTTCCTGTGCTAGCCGTTTGTCTTAAACTAATGGCAAAGAAAATATAATAGATAGGAAACCAACAGAGTCTGAAAAGAATGGAGTGTCCTCTATCATTTTGATACTTCTAAGCTTAGAAAAGCACAGGATCAGATCAATAGGCCTGTTTCCCAAGCCAGTTCTGAAATAAAGAATGAGATTTCTTAAAGAGACTGATTTTTATCTTCTAATTCTCCCTCACTTGCATAAATCAACACTGCATGCATGGGGACTGTCAGGGAATACCTGCTCCCCAGCATGGGATTTACCAGGAAATGAACCAAATGCACAAGTCAAGGCATCTGTTTTCTGGTGCAGACTGGGCACCCCAACAAAATACATCACTCCTGATGCTCCATTCTGGCAATCAGTTGCAGAGTGCTCATAGTTTTTCTTTACTTGGCCACCAGAAACAGAGGCCAGAGATCAAGAGCTTCTGCAGTCTAAGTAGAAAAGCCATAAAATGTGTAGGAAAAAGCAAATATTTTCAATCATTGGTGGGTAATGATAAATGTTGAAAGCAATATTTTCAAAGGATGGGAAGATCAGAGCTGAAATGGAAAAAAGTCATGTTTTTTTCTTTTCAGGCTCAATACTCTTTTATATGTCAGGCTCCCCACCCGTGCAACACATCTAGTGAATTCTATATCCAAGGATCTCAGTCTTGTTAAGACAGAAAATTGCAGCACCATGACATCTGCATTTCAAACAGTAGATTACTTCAAAAAATAATGGAAAATGTACAGTGTTTGATAAATATTGTGGATATAAACAGTCTTTCAATTTTAATCCCAAAGTTTATAATTAAAAATTGCAGGGTTTAGTCAAATGCCTTTGGGTTTTTCCCCTGAAATCAATATTTCTGACTATATACCAAAGGGTCAAGATTTTCAACAGAAAAAAATTTGATTAAACTTTTTTCCTCCTACTCTTATTGCTTTTTCCCCTGAGGAAAAAGTGGAAAAGCAAGCACACATGAAAATGTTTGCTCAGCTTCACCCTCAGCAAAGAAATTAAAGCCAAGAGATTTTACAAAATTACCTTAGTTATCACTAGACATTTAGATTAAACCACAAGCCTAAATTCAAAGGGTGGAGCACAGAATGAAAGACATAATTTTAACTAGCAGCTGTCAATCCAAGGAAAGGCACAACAAGCACAGCAGAGAATGCATTGTCTGTTTAAGCTTTTAAGACACTTGGGATTTTAGACAGACAAATCTTAGTTGTACAATACGTTTGAAGTATACAACTCCTGGGTTTTAGCAATAGTACCTACAAGATTAATTGCCCTTCTCAATTACCAGAAAGAGCAAAGGCCCATAGAGGAAATGTTTTGTTAGACTGGGTAATCTATCTGCAAAGAAATCTGCATGATTTTTTTGTCTTCTGCATTAGAAATAGGGCCACTGCTGACTTACTCATTACTTCACTGATACAGTTTCACTGCACTGATGGGTATTAGAGATCTCTTGGGTCAGCAGGAACCTCCAGGTACTTTGTAAGGAAGAGGGATCATGGAAACCTTGGACTAGTTGACCTGTTACCAATAAACTAGTAAATAATTATATTCTAAAACAAGCTTTCAGTTCCTTCTCAGCAATTGTTAATCTCAATAGTGGAATCTAGGGAGAATTCATAAGAATTTACTGTGACTAATGCTCAGCACTTTTTCTTAATGCTTAATATTCCTTCTATCTGTTCCTTGGCTAAATCTGATTATCAGTGCAAAAAAAAATTCCAGTTCCAGCTCTCTACTTTAATTCCAATTATCATATCTTTATATCATATAGTGAGACTCCCATTTGTGGCATTGATATTCTTTATAAAAAGCAATTTCCTAAGACTCTCAGCACCTCTCTAAAGTCTTATTCTGACATTAGTATCAGGGGAAATTATTTGCCTATACTTAAATTGCATATTTTTTACTAGCATGTAAAAAGAAACCAGATCTCCTGAATACTAATTGTCTGATAGAATCACAGATTATTCCTTTTACTTTATTTTCCTCCTCACCACCAATGCAAATTTTGAACTTGCTTTGAAGAACTTACAGAGACCCAAGGCATCAAGTCTGTACTCAAATATTCCTCTTACCCACTTAGCTTCACAACAATTTCTCGTTTCTCCTGGCCAGGTATGTTTTGCATCTGTATCATTTGCCTTCATAATTACTTTACAGAAAGCCAATGTGACAACTTTAAAAGCATTTTTCCTATGTGGAAAACTCACCATTCAGAAGGCATTACAATTTATACAGAATTATTATCAATCCTAAACTGAATATGCAATCTCTGCTGGTTTTCCAGTATCAGTTTTGAGGACTACTAGATATAGGAATCACAATTACTGTCATAGCAATAGAAGCGATCTATACATTAAGGTGTTTAGGATCAAGTTGAATGACTCCTTGAGCAACATGGTCTAAAGAAAAATGTACCTGCACATGACAAAGAGGGTTGGACTAGGTCTGTAAATGTCCCTTCCAACAAAAACATATGATGGTCACAGCATTTCAAAGCCTATTCACCTTGGATCCTCAAAACCTCAGCTCTCTTAAATATAAGAACTATTT
>VYZP01072002.1:9423-35218 GCA_013400635.1 Hypocryptadius cinnamomeus
CCGGGGAGCCCGGAGACCCCCGGCCCGGCCCGGCCCAGCTGCCGCAGTCCCGCTGGCCCACCCGGCTCGCCCTCGGCTGCCCCACGCCCGCCTGCCCCATCTGCTGCCCACACCCACCCGCCGTGCCGCATCCGCTCGTGTCTGCACTCGGCGCCCGGCCCCAGAAACAGGGCCAGTGTCAGCTGTACCCTACAAATCCTCCTCCTTTCCCCTGCAAAAATCACCGCGCCACAGCTCCCTGGCCCCTTGTTCTGGCCTGTTCCCCTCCACCTCCCCCGAAGTCTCTTCTGTCCCCAGCCCTGGCTCGGCACAGAGCCTGCAGCTGCTAGGACACAGATCCTCTGGGACGGCCCCGCGCAGCAGGGCCCAGGTCCCTTCGTTCTGGCCCTATGGGGATCTGGGACAGTTTCTTAGGGCAGCCTGCTTTCTCCTGGGATCCTGAGGAGAGGTGGCAGACCGTGGGCAGGGGCAGGCAGGAGCTCAATTTGGAGCATCGAGGGTTCATAATTTAGGTGCCAGGAGCTGCACTAGTAGATGAGGCCAATTACACCCTTGCACGATGTTCTTCCAGGAACTCTGTCCCGAGCCTTGGTGGAGCAGGTTGGGGCTGACAGCCTCCCTCCTCACAGTTTTCTGGAGCAGCGATCACCTCTTTCCAGCTCCACGTTTTGTCACTTCCCACCTCCAGTTCTCAGGTTTGGCATTAAGGATGTATTTTGTGAGGGCAAGGAATGCATTATTGTCTCAGATTTCTCCAATACCTTGTCTGGGATCTCCAGGAATCTCTCCATCATGAGTGTTGCCCTGGGATATTGGGGCATGTCGCAGCCCTTGGCATCCTGCCCCACAGCAGAACAATGCTGGCAGTGCCATATACAGAGATGAATTGAGGAACACAGCCATGTGCTAAAACCCTCACAGGTGAACGAGCAGCTGACCTTGTCCACCTGCACTGCCAGCACTACCTGAGGGCAGCAGATCCCAGACAGAGCCAGCACCTGACCCCAGCGGCAAAAGCTGCAGAGCAGCTCTATGTTCACACCTATGAGGGCCACAGCTGCACTTCTGAGCCAGCACTGGCAGAATGCAGACTCTGTCTCCACCCTTGTGCATCTGTGAATGCTGTGTAACTCATCCTGCCTGTGAGCAGGATGGGAATTTGGAGACAGTGGCACTTCTCCACTCACCAGTCTGGGGAACTACTGGATTGTACAGAGATGTTCTGGGTGAGGCTGGATGGGAGAGAGCTGGCAGAGCTTCCTCTTGGTCCCCCAACTGATGAGCCATGGCCTAGGTTTTGCAGGGGAAGCCCAGGAATTGCCCAGGTTTTACAAGGGAAACCCATCTCCAAACCTTGCTGTTGCATAGGGAATATAGAATCATGGAATGTTTTGAATTGTAAGAGATTCTTCAAGGTCATAGAGTCCAACCCTTGCCATGGCCAGGTACATCTTCCACCATGCCAGATGCTCCAAGCCCTGTCCAGCCTGGCCTGGGACACTGCCAGGGATCCAGGGGCATCCACAGCTGCTCTGGGCACCCTGTGCCAGGGCCTGCCCACCCTCACGGGGTAGAATTTCTTCCCAATATCCAATCTAGCCTTGTCCTCTGTAAGTGTGAAGCCATTTCCCCTTGTCCTGTCACTGCTTTCTTTGACCTCCCTTTTCAGCTGACATATCTGTAGAGGCCCTTATTATTCTGTATGTCCCTTGCCAGCTCCAGCCTTGGCCTTCCTGCTTCCATCCCTACGCAACCAGGTTGTTTCCCTATACTTTTCCCATGATACCTCCTCCTGTTTCCACTGCCTGTGCATTTCCTTCCTCCCCTCGAGTTTGACCAGCAGGTCCCACCTCAGCCATGTCAGACTTCTGCCTTCATTGCCTGATTTCTTGTGCCTGGGGATCACGAGCTCTTGTGCTCTGTGGAAAGTGCCCTTAAAAACCTTCCAGCTCTGCTCTGCTCCTTGTCCCTGAGGGCAGTTTCCCAGGGGTCTCATTGACTAACTCCTTGAAGAGCTGGACGTTTGCTTTCCTAAAATTCAGAGCCCTGACTTTACTCTTTGCCTGACCTAAATCCCTCAGGACTGCCAGCTCCACAGAGCAATGCGCCTTTGGGATCCCAGCTACGCTTGGTCTCGTTGCAAAAACAACATTTGGAAACAAAAATTAAGTGCCAATGTTAGGTAGCTACCCAGAGCTGAGAAATGTACTCACAAAAAAAGAGGGAAAGCACCAATGTTTCCCATAATGAACAAAAAGCTCAATGCTGCTCTCAGCTGGACATGTGTTCTCCCTGTGCAGCTCCAGTTCCAATGGAGATAATTCCTTCATAATATATTTTTTATGGCACACATGAGACCTCTGAAATGCAGTGTCTTGTGTCCTGTAAATCATTTTCTGTAACTTGTGGATTCCTTTTCAACTGCATTACAGTAATGTGAATGTTTGGGGACTAACCCGGGCTGACAGGAGCGCGGCGCTGCCTCTCGCCTGTCCCCGGGGCGCGGCAGGAGCGGCACAGCTGCCCCGGGCAGCAGCGCTTGGCCTCGGGCATCCCCTCAGGCGCTGACCGGGGGGAACACGGCTCCTGGCTCCTGCCCGAGCCCACAGCAAGGCTGCTGCAAATTCGGAAATCAGGCTTGAACCTGAAATGAGAATGCCAGTAGGTGCGGTGTGGGTCACACGGCAGGGCTGGGGACAGACGGACGCTCCCAGGAGGCCCTGGCAGAGCAGGTTTGCTTGGCTGCTCTGCTTAGCACATACACGTGGCCTCTTGTGTAATTGTTCTGGTATGTATGGATTTACCTTGCGAGAGATGAATCCTTCTCATACATGGAGATACGTTTATTCCAAACTGGAGAACCTGCTGGCAGCCACAAGCCTGCTCTTGAGTTTCCCAATATCAAAAAACCCTAACCCAACCCAAGCCAAAACCCAAATAGTTTTCAGTTTCAAAAACAAGATAAACCTCAAACTAGACTCTATTTAATGAAGTCACAGTGCTTTGGTCTTTCTGACACTGAGAACAAACCCAAACTGCAGTGCTTAGCAGAATGCCCCAGCTTGACATCCCTGTGGCTCTGGCTCCTGTGACATGCTGCACAGGACACTAACAGGATTTACAGCAAACCACACAGAACGGAGAGACAATTTCTTCTTGGGCACCAGCTTCCAGCCCAGAGGAAATTTTATAACCAGAATGTGAAGCCCTCTAAAACAAATGGTTCATCCTTAAATGCCTGCTGCTGGTCTCCGGCTCCTGATTCATCACAGAGTGTGTATTTCTCCTGCGTGGATGTCAAACGCATCCATGAGAAGATCTGAGTGTTATCCAATGCTGGCTAGTGCTGTTCAGCCATGGATGCAATAGGAGCTGATGGAGTGTAACACTTTATTTGACAGTTCTGCTCTTAAAGGCTTCTGTATTTACCCTGCATACCTGCCTCTCCAAGGCACATCAATTAGCAATGGGAGCACTTCCAGGCAGGCAGGCAGCAGTGGCCAATCTAGCAAGGCCAACTGGGAATTGCTGGGTTGGGTAGATCACCTAGTTCATGCCCCACATTTTGGCAGGGATCAAGATCAGTTGATTTTGACAAAGGGAAAGGAATCTGGATGACCATGGAGCAGCTGCCCCTTGCATGCAGTTTTTTCTAAGTTCCCATCACTTGGAGGGACTTGTGGCTGCCCCACCTGGGCAATATGCCTGTGATGCTCTCATCTCCACAGGGGCAGCAGTGCTGAGATTTGTCCCAGAATCTTGGTTATGGGGACATGTGACAAAAAGTCATGGTTGGCAGCTGAGAGCCCTTCCCTGCACCAGCTGCCAGGGTCTGACTGCACATGCTGATGACCAGGCTCCAGTTGGAGCCATGTTTGACACATAATAGACTGGGAAGCCCTTTCAGAGGTGTTGCTGCCCCAGCTGGAGCTGTGCAAGGGCTGGTGGCCTGGCTCATGGGGGAAGCAGAACTCTGCTCCAAGGCTGAGATGACTGAGTGCTGGCACGCTCACTGCTTAGACATGGGATTATCTACTCCAGTATTCTCACACCTCTGCTCCAGGAACAGAAACTGGGAGAGGAGCAGAGTCAGGCTACGAGGGCATCTTCAGACTGCAGGGCCCGTCTGAGGGGGACCTGGGCATATTTGGCCAGGTGAGAAGAGAGCTGGAGAGCATGTCCCTGCTCTCTAAACACACAAGCAGATGAGCACCAAGGAATGAGGAAAATGGCCTCAGATAATAGTCTGTGCTGGCACAAAAACAAAGAGGTATGAGTTGGCACAAATAACTTTTGGCTGGAAATCAGATGGTTTCTAACAGTGGGAGAAATGTTGTTCTGGAACAGATTCCTGAGAGGAGCGTTGGGGGCAAGGTATGCAATTAGTTTTAAGATTGAGTTTGAAATGGACTTTATAACATCATTGCCAGCAATTGCAGGGAAATGGGATTTGATGGCCCAAGCTGTCCCTTCTAGTTCCATGCTCCTGTTGTCATTCACAAGCACCAATCAGAGCAGCAGCCCTCTAACAGGAAAGGGCTCTCTAATCTATCCAAGGCTTAACAAGATCCATTGAAGAGAATCTGGAATTAGACTCATTTGAGTGCAATGAAAAGGGTGTATTTTAACAGGGACAGTAATTTCCTTTTGTAGTAATTTGTGAAGGAATATCACAGGACGCTCCTCTCGGAAGGCTTTACACTGCAACTGGAATTCTTTGTAAAGAACTGGGCCCAGCTGGGAGCCAGGATGTGGTCCCTGCAGGAGAGTCTCTGGCCTGAGAATCTCTACATGCCAATACCCCAATTATTGCTTCTTCTAAGGACTAAATTCCAGAGAGTATCACCTCCATTTCCTGACTTTTACAAACACTAGGAATATATTTTTCAGGAAACTTCAGAGGCTAACCTCCCATAAGTCTTCCTCATTATTTACTTGTCAACAGAAGCAATGAAACACCTTGAAAAGAAGTGGATTAATGCACACAGTGCTCTACATCCTTCAGGGAATTAATAAAGTTTGTAAATGTATGTTGAATAGCAAAAAAACAGTAAAACTGCTATGACATTTAAACTCCAGTCAAAGAAGGCACTCAAGATGTTCTGCAGTGGCATTCCACTCTGTCAAGCCATTTTCCCATTCATAGAAACAGCTTCAGGTTTAGAATCATTGTTAATTCTGATGGTTGTTAGTAGCAGCTCCAGTGATCTAAACGGCCCAGTCTGGGAACCTACATTCATTTCCTTGATCTAAAATTACAAAGGTGGAAGAAGATATCAATGGGCAAGCTGCTCAGGCACCAAACCCACTCTTTCACTCATATGCTGTTCACAGTTGCTGTAAAAAAAGGAACAGCTCTTGGACTTAGAAAAATGCATGTACCACAAATATGCTGTGGAACATGGTTTATCCAGTGTTTAGTCCTGAAAGTGGAGCCAGAGGGAAAGCCAGTCAGCCTGAGAGGTGTGTGCTAGCAGAGGTGAGAGGAGGGGAGAAAAGGGGCACTCACAGGTGACACAGATGGTCCCTCAAGGTCCCACCAGCTCCTGAAGTCTGCCTTTGCACACTCAAAGGTGCTAAACACCCCTGGCTCCCACTGTTCCAGCAATCAGAGTAGCTATGGCAAACACGGCTGCAGCTTCAGGATCTTTGGTTTCTTTTGTCACTGTTGGGACAAACAAGCCCTTGGGAAAGTCAAGAAAAGATTGAAACCAGGAAATTTTCCATCCATTGTTGAACAACTGAATTACAGACCTGTTCCCTCTAAACGTCCCCTTGCAGTTCTGGGGCTCCCCCTCCTTCCCCCCACTTTTCCTTCAATGAGCCCACTGGCTGCCCAGATCCCTGTGGTGCTGTGGAGAGCCAGCCTTGTCTGTCCTTGGGGAGGTGCAGATGGAGACACCGGAGGCTGTGTCACCCTGCTCACCCTGAGCCCAGCTGGCACAGCCAGCACCCCCGGGACACGGCGCTGGCAGCAGGGCTGCAGGGGCTCAGCCCGACCAGGGTCCCGCTGAGGGGGCTGCAGCTCAGGGTCAGACCTGCCCAGCAGCTGCTCCCTCCCTGCAAGCTCAGGTCCGAGCCCGCGGTGCCCTCGCAGATGCCCTCGGTCTCCCCCAGCACGGGAGTGGCTGCTCTGCCCCTGGGAAGGCACTGCAGCCCCCATCTGCCAGGGACTCCTGAGTGGCTCTATCTGCACAGGATCAGGAGATAATCTCCCACTCTAATCTCAGCTCTTACAGCGTGAGGACCAGGGCTCGCACAGGCAGCCCTTTGCTGACTGCACGACAGGATGACATGCCGAGTCTGTGCTGAACACGGTGTTAGTTGGCTGTCTCCATCCTGGAATAAACAGTGGTGATAGTCAGAAAGGGGAAGACAGCATCCACAGAGAAGCTGTCTCAGATTTGCAAAGTATCTGAGAGTTTCATCGCTTGGCTGCAGGGAGGGAAACTGAGGCAGGGAGGGAGGGAGAGGCCACCTGTGCTCACAGAGTGACTTTGATCCCAGTTTCAGAAGTCACACTGTCTGATCCCAGCCCTGATGAGGGAAGGGATCCCAAGGCTGGAGGCTGGTGGAGGCTGCAGAGGCTGATGGAGGCTGGCAGAGGTAGCAGAGGCTGACAAAGACTGGCCCAGGGAGTAGAGGCTGGCAAAGGCTGGCAGAGGCTGGTAGAGGGTGGCAGAGGCTGCAGAGGGTGTGTCACACTTATACCAGCCCCAGCTGTGTGGCTTCAGCTTCACAGCCAGGGCTGCCTCCAGGGCAACTGTGACTCAAGCCCTGTCCTGCTGCTGCCATGGACTGCACAGTGCT
Source organism: Hypocryptadius cinnamomeus (assembly GCA_013400635.1). Lineage (NCBI taxonomy): Eukaryota > Metazoa > Chordata > Aves > Passeriformes > Zosteropidae > Hypocryptadius > Hypocryptadius cinnamomeus. The sequence goes on from VYZP01072002.1 coordinate 16,234, forward strand.
GGCAGCAGGGAGCTCGTTCTGAGCCATCAGGACACATGCAGCCAGTCAGCCAAGGACAAGCATATAACAGGAGAGCCAGGAGACCACCTGGCCTCCCTACTCCCTGCCACCTGACCTCTGTGACTCCCACTGTTAGTGCCCCGCTCACTCAGTGCTGGAAGAGTCCCTAAAGCACTGGGGGAAATCCTGAAATGGGAAGAAGTGGGACATACCTACCAAACAGTGCAGAGCTGAGGACCTTGGACACAGCTCATCTGCTGCATGGCCTGCTGCCACATTAGTATCAGGAGGCTGGATTAGAAATGTTTCATCAACATATTCTGTGCTTTCTAAAATGCCCTTCACCAGCTGCATGGGCCACTCCAGAGCTCCCTGGCTGGGTGGCCTGGCTGCTCAAGGAGATGGGCCACATGCTGCAGGCTGGCACAGTCCATCCCCTGCTGCAGGACTCCTCCTGTGCTTCCTCACGGGCCAGCAAGGACTGTCTGTGACCAGATGCCACTGCAGGCTGCAGCCTCCCAGCCCCAGCTCGGGCAGCTGGTCACGCCATGCTCTGAGGTGCTCGTCATGCACTGCCGTAGCCTTCAGAGAGGGAATGGCCTGTCCAGTCTCTGCAGCCATGTATTCGAGGGGATTCTGCTCCCCCTGAGCGCCAGCCAAGGTGCTTTTCTTCTCCCTTTCCTTCTCCCTCTCATGGCCTTCTTGGGCCATGGAGCAAAGACAGTCACTACTGCCCTTTGCTGGGAACAGCAACGCCCAGTGTGAGTCCCTGTAAATCATCTGTTCTCTCTCATCCCTCCCCTTCCCTGCATGGTTCCTTCTCCCTCCTCACCTGCCATTCAGCCAAGCCCTGCTGATTTCAGTAATGTAATCCCTGCTTATTAGATAGATCCTCCACCTACCTCATAATTTCTGTAGCTCTTCCATGAGCTGCCTAATTTATCACTCTGCCTGGTAACAAGGTACCCAGTGTGCTACCACTAAGATTTATTCTTCAGAAACACCCATGCCACCTCCTTGGCAGGGCTCTGCTCTCTTGGCTCCTGAGGGACTCTTTCTTTCAGGATTTTGAATTATTTCACTTGGGATTGAGTCTGAAAGTATTCCCTGGAGATTATATTTCCCATCCCATAGCTGCCAGATATGGAGCAGTCCTGCTCTGGAGGACAGAACATTGAGGAATGATGAGAAGGACCAGGAAACAAAATGGGTGTTTGCCACATGTTGTCCTTTCTGATGAATCCTGCAACCTGAGCTTATCCCCTGCTGTGAGAACACAGCAAATGTATTCAGTTTGTGATCCAGTCCAGCTGCAGGAGTGAGTTCCGGGTAGAACCAACTCATGTAAAAAACATTTGGCTTCATTTGGGAGCAGAAAACTCTTGCTGTGTGCCGAGGGACTGACCGGGCAAGCTGGTGTCAGTGTGTGTCAGGCCAGGGTGTTACTTACAGTTCCAGCCCACAGATCTCAGGGAGCAGCCCCCGTGTCCTCACACCACCTCCTCTCAGGGCTGTCAGGGCCACAGCCAGGCTGCACTTGCCCCCTCTGCCCTGCTGTGTTTCCCTGTACCTTCCTCTGTTCCCACTGGCTGGGAGCAGCAGGGCTTGGCCTCGCTGGCAGCTGGCCAGTGCCAGGGCTGTGGCAGCAGGGCCAGATAGCAGCCCCCGAGCCCTCAACACCCCCCCGTGCCTCTGGTCCCTCTTCCAACAACTCTAGCAGGTTGGCCAGCATGGGCCAGGTTTGTCCTTGCTGTGGCACTCAGCTCCCAGGACCTCTCCAATCCCCAGCATGGATTTTGGGGAGCTCCTGGACTGGTTCCAAACTGGAGCAGTGACCCTGCAGAAGGAAAGGCAGATGTGTCTGCCCAGAGTTCAGGACAGGGCAGGGAAAGGACACTGTGATGGAGGTGGAAATACCTGTGCAGGGATCACTGGGCCCTTTCCCACCTGCTCTCCTTGTCCCTGTCCCATGAATGGCCAGCACTGTGCTGGGAACGTCCCCTGCCCCTTCCTTGTTTCCCCCTTTCCAGCCGTGCCTCTTTCTTCCTCAGCTGAACAACGCAACCGCCCTTGGGGTGAGGGTTTTCTTCCATGATGTGAGAAGTGATAGCCATAAACTTGAGAGAGTCTTGGGAATGTTTAAGGAAAGGAAAAGCTAAAAGCCCTCATGATGCCAAAGCAAGGGGCTCAGGCTTGCAGTCGGGCACTGTGTGACTCAGAACCCACCATGCAGGGGGCTGGAAGCAGAGGGGATGCCTGACACTCCTGAAACAAACTTCAGCTTCACCTGAGCAGAGCTTCTAAAAACTCTGCCATAAAGGTCAAATAGTCCTTCCCAGACCACGAGCCTTTCTTAGAGAAGAATCAACTATAGCTCTCATTATGGAAAACAGTCAAAATAATACAGCAATGCTCCCTCTGAGGGAAAATAGATAGTGCGAGTTATTCCATCTTCCCATTCAGCGATATCAGTTTAGAAAAGCAAGGCTATTTACAGAGAGCATTTTGCTTCCAGTACTTCTGAAGTAAGTGAATTCTGAATTAGTTTAAGTGCAGGATAAATCAGCGAAATAGGAACATCTTTACACTCCAATAAGATGCTATTACTCATAAGCATATTGCACTCCAGCTTGTGGGCTAAAACTACCAGTGCATGACAGGACACCAAGGGCATGAAATGCAGGGGATCCATGAAAATTAGCACAGCACCTTTGGTGTGAAGAGGTAATTTGGACTATTGATTGGTGATGATGGCAGCCCAGTGCTGAGATGCTCTGACCTGATCCTGTAATCCCAGATGCTCCAGACAGCCATGAAAATCCCAAAACACCTTCCAAAAGCAATCTGTATTTCTTCAGATTTCAGATCAGAGGCTGAAGCAGGAACGTGGAATTAAATGTCGTGCAGCTGTTCAGGACACTGAGGCCCCATGACTCGTTTGCCACATCCATCACGCTGGCAAGGAAGGACCCAGGCTGGAGCAGAGCCCCAGGCAGGCACACAGCACACGTGGCAGGTGACAGGGTGTCTGCAGTGAGTGTGACCCAGGCTGGAGCACAGTGCACAGGGTGGCAACTGCACAGAGGTGAAAAGTGAGGAGCTGAGGCTGCTGCAGAGGAAGATGGAGCATCACCATAGGATGTCTGAAGAAATTTATTTTTTTTTTAATGTCTGTGACATCTCTGGCTGGGAGACACCCGCAACTGGGCACAAAGAAATGGCACAGGTAACGCCGTGCCCTGTTCCCCACTGCATGGGTTGTTTGGCCTGTGGCACAACATTGGGCAGGCCCTGCTCCTGGCAGCACAGCATGGAGCTCTGGTGTTCCCAGTGTCATTGTGTGGGATACAAATAGGAGATGCACTCAGAAAGACAAACCTGGAGAGCTCCAGGGATGACTGGACATGATGGATTGTGCTTCATGGATGCGATCAGCTATTGAGCAAGACCTTCAGCACAGGCAGTCACTTCCAGCCCTTGGGATGTCTCTCCAGGGAAAGAACCTCCTTGGGCTGCAAGTTCAGTCAGAAGCTGGTCAGAGGAACGATGCTGAGTCTTCATCATCCATAGTCCCAGCTGGCTTCAAGCATGACAAAAAGAGGATGAAGAGCAGAAAGGGCTTTGCAATTTTCACCATTTCTTTCCCTCCTCCCCTTGCAATGGGGAAGGAGACTGAAGTTCCTGAGGCAGTTCCAAGCACTGGGTCAGTGACCCAGCCAGGTCATCACAGCACCACATGCTGAGGTACATTGTGCTGAGATTTCCTATGGGATCCCAGCTGCTTTCCCACTGCTAGGTGACCTTCCTGTGGGCTGGTGTCTGGGTCCTGTACTTCCAGCTCTGCAGCAGAGGTGTCAGAATCCTTTCTGGGAAATGGAACGCAGCCACACGCTGGATGCAGAGAGGCACTGAGAGTCTCTCCCTGATCCCTTGACATCTTTCACCCTACTTCTCACAAGCTGCTTGGATTCTGTGTCAAGAGGGTGATTCTGCAAATTACATCGGCTCTTGTCTCCTCTTCGTTGGCATGGCAACCTGGGAGGATGGATGGCACAGCCTTGCTGTAGCTCTCAGGGATGCAGACACATCCCGGCTCCTCCGTGGCCGTGCTCCCGCTGATCAAGGCAGACAGTGCCACAATCCCAAACAGAGCAGCTCTGTGGCAAACGCAGGGTCCAGCTCCCAGGGTGGTGGAAGGGCTGAGATTGGCTCAAGTGAGGCAGGAACAAATTCAAGTGCAGGACATGGGTGCCCAGGCCAGCAGCACTCCAGACCCACTGGCCAGCATGGCCACATCCCAGCTCTTGGACCTCACAGTCCTGGGCAGGGATCCACTGTTCCTGCTGTCTCAATAAATAAATTTAAGCATTTTCCAGCTCAGCAACCACAGCCATTGCTGGGCTTGCATTTGTGTCTGATTAATGAGACAGTTGGTCATTTACACATCTCTTGGGGTCTCTTGTCTTTCCTGGGTAATTCTGAAGTTATGGCTGTTTACACAGAAGAGAATCACATCACCTTGCCAAGAGCACAGCTGGAGTGATCCACGTGGAAATTGATCTTCAAGGACCTGAGGCAATGGCACTCCCATGGAGTTTCAGTGAGTGCTCATCACTTCCTGGAAAACAGCTTCTGCAGGTTGAAAGTTGCCCACCAAATCTTGGGGAGATTGGGGCCATTCCTGCCCCAAGAATCTGAAGTGTCTGAGACTGACTTCACCTTCCTTGGGAGAGGCACCAAGAGAGAGCCAAGGGAACTGGAACTGGCCATCACAAAAGCCCTGTATTGTGGATTCTTCCCATCTGGGGATGGGAGGGTTGATTTCCAGGAGCAGACTGGCTGTCAGACCATTTGTGATAAATCTGTTTGCAAAATTATTATGTTAAAAGGTTTTAATTATTAGGGACATGTGAGGAAGACAGCTGGGAAATACAAATACAGCCTTCTGTTGTTCCCATCAGGCCTGATCAGTCCTTGGTTTTCTCACATCCCAGCATAAATCTGGAATAATCCTCCAGGTCAGAGGAATCAGGCTGCTGTCATGGCAAAACCCAGCCTGGGAAGAGTGTGCTGACATGGATGATTTGGGGGATGTTTTTACAAACCAGGACTTGTTCCTGAGTCTCAGACCTGGGATTAGTGCTGGTGCTAAGTCCTGGAGATTCCTCTGTGTGTGACCTTGGAGCTGCTCTGCCTTTGAGAAGCGAGTGCTGCAGCCCAGCATCGCTGGCAGCACCCCACTCCAGCTGGGGCTCCCAGAGGAGCTTGGAGCCAGTTCAGATCCTCAGTCCTGGCAGTCAAGAGCTGCTGTCCCACCTTGCTGCCATCGATCCAAGCCTTTCCCAGGGCTGCAGAACTGCGCTGGCTTATCCTGAGCAGGCGATTACCTGAGGCAGCCTCCCTGCACCTGGGCAGCTCACTCTGCCCCTGGAACATGGGGAGCCTGGCGCCAGGTGAGCACAGCAGCACAGGGTGTGATAACACAGGGTCCAGTGGCACAGCATTCCTGTGTGAAGAGGTGGGTAGGAGGTGCTCCACAGGTAATTACCACAAGATTCTACTGGAGCACCCCACTCCAACACTACTGTTATCCCCCAGCAGCCCCCAGGGAAGTGGCTGAGCAAAGGCTGGGCAGACTTCTCTCTTTCTTTCCCTTCTTGGGTGGACCTGACACCAAACTTTGCCAGCAATGCAGGTTTGATGCCTCCCTGCTCTCTAGCCCAGCTCTCATGAGGCCCTCTGAAAAATAATTTGAATTTAATAAGTTCAGTTAACTGACAATTAATCAAAACTAATTTTGTACAGGTTCCTTTTTCATTATAAAAACATTCTGATTTGTCTTTTCATTTCTCAAAATTGTCTTTCTGTGGTCATTTTCCTTTTCTCCCCTCTCCTCTTGTGCTGCTGATACAATCACCTTTCCTTACCTGGGCTGTCTGGGAGAGCAAAGGCCTCAGAAACTCCTTAATCCCTGCACCTTCCCATGGGAGAGGCACAGGGAGGTCCTCCCTGTGCACATGGCACACGGTGTGTCCTCAGGAGGGACACTGAAAATTCCTGCCAAGGCACCAAGGTAGCGTTTGCCACAGAGCAGCATCTCCCTGGCACGGAGAGCCCTGTGTGGGACCACAGCTGGCAGCAGCTGGCAGTGCCCTGGGCTGGGCTCACGCCCGGCTGCCCCCGACCCTCTGGGTGTGCCCCCCGTGCCAGCAGGCTCTGAGCTCAGTCTTGCTGGGTTTCTGCCCCCACAGGCGCCTGCAGGGCCTCAGCCTCTCCCCAGGCTGTTGCTGAGCTGGAGGGGAGGTGTGGCTGGGCAGCCCCACCTGGCACCGTGGCCAGCAAGGAGGCACGTGTGGCACTGCTGTGTCCCCCCAGGGCCAGCACAGACCGTGTGCCCGCAGTGCTCCTGAGTGCCAGGCTGTCCCCTCGGCCCGCCGGGCAGGAGGAATCCATCTCGCTGCTTATCGCTGTGCTGCTCAGCTGATTTACTGTTATTGGCAGTCAGCAACCTTTGCCATTTATATTCGGTGCCAAGCCTCAATTTACAGTATACTTTCTGCTTCAGCTCACCTCAGCCTCTATCTCCACCTTCCACATTAATGCAGGATATGTGTGGAATTCATCTTGGAATTTATTTAAAAACCATCAGCCATCCTGGCTTTAATACATTCCCTCATCAAGGCAGCACAAAGCTCGATTTAAATGAAAATTGGGGAATTATGAATTGTCACCCAAGCCAGCACCTCCTGCTGTACTGGTAGGGTCCCCTTTGGCACGACCACAGCCAGGCACACAGGGAGCCACAGCCACTGATTGGGATAAAAGTACCATGCCTGGGAAAGAAAAATCTGTAACACGAGCTGCCCCGAGTTTCATCAGGACTTCAGGAAGAGTTTCCACTGTCACAGTCGGCAAAGCCAGCACCTCCTGGTGCCAGGGCCCCTGCACAGTTCCTGCCCTGGAGCTGGCAAGACGCTGCCCTGCCTTTGGCCTCAATCCAGTAGCAGCAATTGGTGGTGGCTGCTGCTTTCCTTGAAAGAGTGTGGAAAATGGGTTTACAGCTAAAAAAGGAATTAAAATACTGAAGCAATAGGCCAGCAGTGAGTAGCACATAATCCCTGCAGAATAACCAGAGTTAAAGAGCTGAAAGCAAAAAAGAGCATAAATAGAAAATCTGCAATTGTTGTGCAGCTTTGCTTGCTGGGAGCTGTTCCAGCACCTGCACAGAGACCCTGGCTGGGGGCCAGATCCTGCACCCAGAACCCCGGGCACAGGGGCCAGGGGCTCTGCCCAGGCCTGTCAGGGATGCTCAGTGATGAGGAGCTCTGTGTGGCCTCAGAAGGTGCCACAAGTGAGTTGTGTGTGCAGAGAAATGATCCACGTGGCCAGGAGAGCACAGGACAGAAGGGGTCCTGCAGAGGCCTCCAGGAGAGCCAGAGGCCCCGGTGCACCCTGGCAGGCAGAGGCAGGGCTGAGCAGGGACAGCGTGGTGGGCAGCACAGTGGCTCTTATCCCAGCTGACAGATCTATCTGTTATCCTGCAGTTAAACAAACGGGCTCGATGGTGCAATGTGTGCCCGGAGCCGGAGCCAGCAGGGTGGCTGCAGGTGCTGTGGCACTGTGACATCCCCAAGTGGCTGGGCCAGCGAGTGCTGAGCTCTGGGCCTGGGGGCAGCTCAGTGAGGGGCTCTGGCTGGAAACTCAACTCGATGGGGATGTGAAAGTTCCAGAAGGCAGACCCAGACACTGCCCACCAGCCAGAGAAAGGCTGGGGCCACATGTGCTCACTGCTGCAGGGAGGGGGCTTCTGCACAAAGTCAGGAACGAATGACAGATATGGCAGAAAAACCCTGTTTCCCACATTTGGCATCAATTTATATTCTTTTGGAGAGCCAACTATTGCTCCTTTGAGGAAGGGACAAAAGAAATATCATTGACAAGTTTTTCAGCTTCATTACAATATTCTGTAAAATAAATGTGCCAGTGTATCAGAAAATACAGATGTTGGAGCTGTCATTTGGGATAACCTGATTATCCTTTTATTTCTAGCTTTGTTCAAAACAAACTAGCTGTGGTAGTCTGTTCAGAGAGATAATGAGGGTCAGGCTAAACACCAGAATGTAGGGAGCATTCTCCAGGTCAGAGCCGCACCAGGCTGCAGAGCCAGCCTTGTGCTCATCACACTGTGCCCAGGCCCTTCTGCTCCCTTCCTAGGGCCACCGAGAATGATGAGGAAATGCTGGTGCGTGCTGCCAGGAACGGGCTCCTGCCTGCGGGCACATCCCGAGCCTTGGTGGGATGCTCCCTGGGCAGCCCTGAGCTCCGAGGGGAGTTTCCCAGCGTTGGGGCCGGCTCGGGAGCGAGACGTGGCTGCTGTGCTGCAGGTGCTGCCCCACAGGTGAGCCAGGGCTGGCCAGGGCTCCCCGCAGGGCTCCGACCTGCACCCCACTCCGGCTGAACATTCAGACTGAGAACTCTTTGCTTCTGGGCTCTGATCTCAGTCTAATTAACAACTGGATCCAGCACAGTCTGTGCAGAGATTCAATGCCCCCATCCCCGATATTAACTCCACTCACTTTTTAACAATAGAAAGTGAAGACATTTTCTTTGCAATTCTGATGTTATTTTGGCAGCTGTTGAACATGTCAATCTTTGCAGAAGCTAATTCTTCTGAATCAGGCCATAGTCAAATCTCTTTTTTCTAACTGTAGATATTTAAAGCCCAAATGATTAGATAATCCTGAATACAAATTAATAAAGCCCAAGAAAAAGGAAAAGGGAAAACGAGCCGCTTTAGTGAGGTCCCATCCCATATGTTCTGACAAAAATAATGCAAATAAAGGCAGGTGTAGGTGTGCGGCAGGACTGGAGCGTGACTCTGCAGACTCGGTTCACCTGCTTGGTTTGCCTGTGCTCTGTGTGATGTTTTCAGAGGGGTCCCCTCGCGCCTCCAAAGCGGCTTCTGCACTACAACAGAACCAGTTTCTGGTGGCTCCAGAACCAGCTGTGGGTGGCGGATGGAGTGGGAGTGGGGAGCCGCTGTCGGCAGTCATCCTCTCGCCTCTGTTTGAGCCCCAGGGCGGGTCACTGAAGGGCCGGTGGCTGCCGGCGATGCCGGAGCTCCCGCCCGGCTGACTGGGACCGGTTCCGGCCACCCTGGAGCCACCCCCGCTCCTGATGGAATTACAAGTTTGCCGTCTTACTAATCAGGAGTAAATACAGTCCCGGGGAGTGCGGCTGAGGGGCCGGGGAGCAGAGCGGGGGCTCTGCCGAGCACACGGAGGCGCGCTGGGCTCAGCCCCGCAGCCCCTGGGGATGCCAAGCTGGCGCTGCACTGCCCTCCCTCCTGCGGGGCTCTGCAGCGAGGCTCCAGCCAGGAAAGGTGAGCACTGGCTCTGGACCAGCACCTGAAAGGAGCTCAAGTGTCCCGGGGGTTTATTGGCACCGGGGAATCGGAGGGGCAGGAGCAGCGTTCCAGCACCGCAGAGCAGGTGCTGAGCAATGCTGGGCTGGACACTCCTCGCCCAGCAGGGCTGGCTGCCCACACGCTCATAAATATTCTCAGTGCAGGCAAGACTGGCTGGGTTTTGATGGTGGTTTTGCTAGAGAGCTTTTGCAGGGATCTTTATCATTCAGTGTCTGTGTAAAACACTTTCCAGAGTCTAAATTCTGCTATAGAAAAACTATATATCAAATGCCCCCCTCTGCTGATACACTGGGCAGGAGTTGCCAGCCTGCGCTGACAGCCAGCTCCAGGCAATATGATAGATATGTGGCTAATAATCAATCGATACTTTTGTTTAGGCCTCTGTCTATCAGTCTGGCATTGTGTGAACTAATTAGATGATAAAATGTGATGAATGTGTATTAAAGTCAGCTTCCTCCTGTTAGTACTCCAGGGACCCTTTCCATTTTCTAGCTGACCTTTTAGATCTCAGCTTTATTGTACGTGAACGCAATTAAATCAATTTGTCAGATATTTGCATTGCTCCTGCTAGTTCAGAATTCAATTAGTCAGTGTCACTTTACCGTCCTTGTCAGCCTCTGCACCAGCTTGGGGGAAAAAAGCAACAAAAAAACCCACCCTAAAACGCCTGTTCAAACCAAACCAAATCATACCAGAACTCAGCTCCTCTCTCTGTGGCTCATTCCTCCACGGCTCACGCTGTTTCCTGCTGCTGCCCCGTGCCAGGGCTGCCTCCCAGCTGGTGCGTGGGGCTGTGACACCCGAGGGTCCCCTGTGCCAGGGTGGAGGGGACCTGACTGGAGCAGGCAGACCACTTGGGGCTGCTGGGGCAATTAGCAGGCACCCCTTGTTACCACTGCTCTGTGCTGAGTGAAATCTTGTCTGGCAAAATTATTCCCAGAAGCAGAATGAACCTGCAGCAGCCATCGCCACGCTACAAGGGTTTTAACAATATTCAAATGAGAGCCAACCTTGGCAATTATTTTTCTTCCTGCTGCTCTGAAGTGATGGCTCCTTTATCCATATTTTATCAGCCAGCAAGGAGCTCTGATAGTTAAGATTCTGCTGCTTGCTCAGATCCATGAGAGCACATCCTGCAAGTCTGTTTGAAATTAGCACACAGGAATGGGGCTGTGAGCCAGGGCTTGGTCTTTGCCCTCCCCACTGGAATGTAGAGTTACTCTTAATGGTGAGCTGGCAGAGGTGGGAGCTGCCCCAACGGCCCCAAGCACTCGGGGGCCATTGGCTCCTTGGCACTGTCTCCAGCCCCTTCCCCCAGCGCTGCCTCCACCCCACAGCTGGTGTGTGAGAGTGAGGGCCACATGCATCACCCTCCTCCTTGGAGCTAAAAGCTCACATGGGGGAGTGCAGCTCCAGGCACTGCCAGAGCACTGTGTAATGCTCCTGCTCTGTCTGAGCCAGGCTCAGCCTCATCAGTCCCCAAGGTCCGACCCAGACCTCCTGCTGCAGTACAGGATCCACCCTGTTCAAAACCACCCCAGATGGGCTTTGAGCAAAGTTGTCTCTGGAAAACGCTTGCAGAGAGCCCTGCAGGTACTTCCAGGGAGAAGCTATTGCTGGGGCCTCACAAAGTGGAGAAATGCCACTAGGGAGAGCCCCAGGGAGGGGCTGGAGCAGGGGACAGGAGCTGCTGCCCTCCTGCTTTGAGCAACACCCAAGAGGGGCTCAAAGGATCTAATGTTTGGATGAGAGGAGCTTTGCTTGCACAAGCTCACCTTCCTCCTCTGAGTTCTGGCTGGGATATGAATATCTGCACCATGGCAGGTATAATTAACAGATGGAACTGGCTAATTATGTCCTTCGCATGTGCGCAGAAGACGCAACTGTTAATTGCTGTTTGCACATTTATTATTCTGAGCACCAAGGCCGCTGGCATTTACTGTGACATGTGCCCTGTTCAAAAACAAACACACTGTGCTCCTGTCTGCGCTCTGGTAGGATTTAAGGCCTAATGAATCTCAGCTGCTCCGCTGCCCTGTGCTTTGTGAGGGTGCTTGGAGGGGGGGTGCCAGTGGCAGCCCCCAGACCCCATGGCAGCAGTGCTGGAGCTGGGGCCTGCCTGCACACTGGGGACAGCACTCCAGGCTGTGCAGGGGAATAGATTCACAGGGAGCCAGCCATTGCTCCACTGCCAGCATCACAGGGCTGCTACAGATCTGCTCTGAGCTCCAGAGGCTGTGGAACATCACACAGTTCTTCTGTGGATGGCTCAGAAGCCAACGCAGAAACCCTGGACATTTATGGGACTATCCTCAGGTGCCACTCAGTGTCTGCCAGCTGGAAGAGCTGAGACCAACTGCAGGTCACAAGTTGCTTCCAAAATCTCCACCATGAGTTGGAGCATCCACCATGCTGAAGCCTTTTCGCTTCTGAGCAGGTCCCAGCCCCCACCTCATCCCCAGCTCTGCTCTGAAATCAGCAGCAGGAGCAAAACTTCTCATCTGGACCCTCTCTCAGCTTCAGGCAAGGGCTGGCCCGCCCAATGAGGAGTGCCCCCACACGCTGGCGGTGGATCGGGGGCGCAGGGGCTGAGGAGGGGCACAGCCCTGGTCCTGGCTGGGCACGGGATGAGCCCTGTTGAAGCACAACCCACAGTGAAGCTAGGTATGGGCAAAAAAGCCACCCTGCCTCTCTCTGCCTCTCTAAAGTATAACAAGGAAAATAACAATTATGCTTTCTAAAGTAATGGTGAAATCTTGAGTATTGAATAAGTATTTGTTTGAGATCAGTGCTTGGAGCTCAGCAGTTTGTTATATAAACACTGGAGATGAGTAGCAGAGGAATTTCTACCTTTTCTGTTAAAGAGTTGAGATGTATTTCAACGAGCACACTTTCCTCAAGGGGTTGAGCTAACAATCTCCAGGTGAATGCGTTCCTTTATGATTACAGAAAGCTGTCTCTGTCATTCCCAGAGAAGCAGGACATGCTGCATAAACCTCTGCTCCTCGACTTGCCAGAGGTGAGAGACCAGCCATCTATTCAATGTGACCTCACATTGTGAAATTATGGACTGGAATTTTCAAAATCTTGGAAATGCAGAAGTCAAGTTTCTAATGCTCATGTTAACTCAGGCCCAATTGAATTTAACTTGTCCATTTTATGTAATATGTCTTGATACACACTTTGTCATGGAACTCAAAATAGAAAGTATTTACTTGTTACAAAGATGATGAATTTGTGTTCCTGTTACAAATACATATTTTACACGCCTTTGACTGATGACTTTCAGAGCCCAGTGTAGCGTTGTGATGTGGGTTTATATTTTCAGAGCACAGAAAGGGAGGGGCAACATGGGCAAGAAGGAATAAAACCCAGAAAAGAGCTTGGCATTAAACTGCCTCAGAGCCTGTATTCCTGCCTGCCTGGGACATGTCCCTGTGTATGTGTTGGCGCCTCACCAAAGCCCCTGGCCCAGGGCATGGAAGTTTCTGGGGCTGGTTGGACCCCACTGCAGTGATTTCGGGGGGACTGGAGGGAGATTCCTGGCTTGAGGCTGATCAGACCCAAAGCTGGGCTCCTACAGAAAGGGAGAGGCTGTGGAGCAGGGACCAATGAGTGCCCAGGCCACAAGCTGCGATATTCAGGCAGGAAATGTTTAGGCTCTTTTCAAGTAATTTAATTAAAATATCAAGGAAGCAGCAAATGCTGGAACTGTTTCTTAACTTGCATTTGTTTTTTTGGGTTTTTTTCATTTATTCATTTAAACACTCCAAAGCTGGTCCTGGGTACTTATAAGCTGCTCCAGTATTAACCTGGTGATTTGGATAAAATAATCACAGACCAAAGCGGGATTGTGTGCCCTCAGAAGGCCCCAGAGGCGTGGGATCTGTGGGGAGAATTTGGGAGGTTGATGGGAGGTGGCTAAAGGAGAATGAGGAAACTCCTGCATGGAGATGCCCTCCCTCCCTCCAACACTGCTCTCCATCCCAGGGGGTCACGAGAGCTGCCTGTGGGCTCCAGCAGCACCTCCCAGGGACTGTCCATAGCTTTCATCTCCTGCCTGTCCCGTATGTGCACAGGGAGCTATTCATTATTCCGGCTGGTCCCCCCATGATAAACGTTTTCCAGAGATCAGTTCTAAATGTCCTTTTGCAGAGCCTGCTCCGACCCGTCCCTCCCGCACCACTGGGCAGAGCTCTTGGCTGTGCCAGAAGAATTACAATTCTGCACCACAGAAGGAGGAAACAGAGCCATTAATTTCCTAGCAAGTCTGCAGGGCACTTCCAGGACGGGTGCTGCCTTTAGTGAATGCTGCTCAATTCTGGATGGAAGGGGAGTGCTTGCACCAGTCAGGTCCCCAGCACCACCCTGCACCACACCCATGAGGGACTTCATGAGGGGCCACACACAGTATGCCCAGGCAGGCGAGGGCACAAGAGGGAGAGCTGAATCCCAGGGGAGACCCTCCTCTGGCCGGGGGGCTGGAGCAGGGGTGGGTTACACACCTGGCAGCCAGGAACACCAGGCAGGGAAAGGGCAGAAGGCAGGGTGGGTAGAATTGTATAAACACCCCAATTCTTATAACTGAAGCAAGTGTGAATCATTTGAAATGCCAAAATCTTGACAGGATAATGAGTTAAACCCAAGTGTGAATTCAATGATGTCTTGGGGTGCCACTCCACGGGAGCTGCCACAGCACATGCCTGGAGCACCAGAGCAGCAGCCCACCTGCCAGCCCAGGAGCTTCCCATGCCCTCAGGGGGCTGTCCCCATCCGAGCAGGATGCTGCTGCAGGTGGTGGCATGAGGCTTGTCCCCTCTTGCTGTGGACAGGGCAAGGCAGAGCTGCAGCTCGGCATGGCCCTGTGCAGCCGGGTGTGGTGGGCAGGGTACCCTCAGCTCCTCGCCCTCTCTCACGGGCTCTTGACTGGCCCTTGCTGGGAAGGAGGTGGCGATGGGCTGCTGGAGCCCAGCCTGTACCAGTACCCTGTGCCCCTAGCTGCCAGTTGAGGAGGCATTTCCCTCGCTGGCTGCTGCTGTGGCAGCTGAGCTGGCTGCTCCCACAGCTGCTGCCCTCTGGCCCTGCTGACAGTGATCCCAGTTCTGCATCCATCTCACTGCTGCTGTGTGGTGGGAGCAGAGATGTGCAGGGCATTAGTCCTGCCATCAGTCATGCTGGCAAGAAATATGTTCACAACTTTCCCTCCACCACTGCCCCTTTAGCCCACACTCTGGCAGCAGCTCTGTGATTGCCTTGGATGGCTGGAATGAAGAGAGCAGGCCACCATCTGGTGTGGGTTAGCTGCAGTAGGCAGATGCATCTGCCTCGGGGATCACTGAGCACCAATGGCACCAGGCAGGGCCCACACACGGACCTGGCAACGAGTGGCTGCTAGTGCCACCAGGACAGGGCCACACTGCTGCTGCTCAGAGCCAGGAACCAAGTGCCAGTGGCAGGGATGTGGCCCAGCACACTGCAGCTGCACTTCAGGACAGGTCAGTGGGGCTGGCTCTGGGGTGCCCGGTAAGTACCCAGTGAGTCCCTGTCCCTTATCCAATGGTTCCCTGTCCCAAACCTTTGCTCCCACACAACCACATGAGGCTGTCTGCCAAGTAAGTCGATACAAATCAATCAATGTTTGCGCCCTCTCAATAACTCTATTACACCCTCAAGGACAGATCTAAACCACCCAAATGGGCCCAAAGCAGCTGCTGTGCTGCCAGCAGAGCAAGTGCGCCAGAGACTGTAAATCACGCAACATTAATATTGTCACTGACAAGGAAAATCTCTGTATTGCCATGTCTGCCCGCCAGCAGTGGCCTTCAGATGTGCTTCACAAGCACCCACGCTCCTGCATCCACAACGGAGGGTGGGTGAGGGACACAGAGCAGGTGGGGGCCACGGTGCCTTTGCCAGGCAGCCGACTCCGGGCAGCATGTCAGGGCCGTGCAGGGTGCCTGTGGGCAGGGTTTGGGGGCTCACCCAGCAGTACCCAGCCCACACTGTCAGAGACCTGGAGGATGAGCAGTGGTGCCTCCCACGGCATTATGCAAACACAGCCTTCTCTGACAAACCTGGAAGGGCAGAAGCCTTTATACCCATCATATGTCCTCCAGCCCCAGCTCTGCTCTGTGCTCCCAGCCCTGCCCACAACACAGGGAGAGTTTTGCTCAGCCAAAATTCAGAGCAGGGCAGTGCATCCTCAAGATGTCTAGAATCTGCAGAGCAGCAGAGGCAGGAGGAGGAGGAGAGGGCACAATGGCTGCAGAGAACTGACGGGGACTTGCACTCCTGGCTCCAGTTAGGAGAACTGGGCTGACGGCCACAGCACTGAGGCATTGCCAGCTGGAGATGGAGCAGGGAGTGCAGGAGAGGCCCCAGAGCAGCAGGGCCTCTGCTTTCCTTCAGATGTTATGCAAAGTGTCGAGCTGGGAGATTGGTGGGACATGCAGGGGCCTGCTGGTGGAGGTGGCTGAGGCTGGGTTTGGAGGATGCAGAGGGAGATAAAGCACTTTGGAGCATGGCAGAGAGGAGGAGCTGACCATCAGCGAGGCTGCCTGGCCGGGAGCCCTCCCTGCCCAGCGGTACAGAGCCAGAGGCCTGAGCCCACCCTGCCAGCACTGCTGCCTCTGACTGCTCCTCTCAGCCAGAGCAAACACAGCCTCCCACGGCCACAGCAGCCCCATGCTGCTAGGATTCAGGCCAGGACAGCATCGCTTTTGGCATTCTTTAGATGTGCAAGACACTGTTAGAGCCAGAGCTTCAGAGTCAGCCCAGCAGGACAGAAAGGTCAGAAGACATTCTGTCACTTGTAAATAAATAATAATAAATTACCATGTTTGAGCACAGTCAGAAGTGCCTCTGTGTGCAGAAACATCAGGCTGGATTAGTGCACAACAGTGACATGGGGACAGAAGGGTGCTGCCACCGCTGCCTCTCTGCCTGCGGCGAAGGGCACGTCCTGCCACGCCGGCAGCTCTGCTGTGGCTGAGGTGTCACTGTCACCTGATGGGCAGCACCATAGAGCCCCGCTCCTCCCCAGTGTGTCCAAGAAAGACACCACCTCAGTTCAGGAACATCCCAGCCCAAGGGAGCAGAGCTGGCCTTGAGGAGCAGAGACCTTGCAGGGACAAGGCTGAAGGCAATGCTCCCAAAAGGCCCCAGAGGAGACGAGGAGCTCCTCCAGCTGCATCTCCCGGGAGATGAGCCCTCCACTCCTGCAAGTTTCAGAGCAAACCACAGCTCATTCTCCCCACCAGCCCACAGCTCCTCAGCCCGACAGCTGCTCCATCCATCGAGTGCCTGCTTGAGGTCTATACGAGCATTCATATGGAAAAGATCTACTCCTTTGAGTCATTTTTCATTTGTTGCAATACTACTGAGCAAAGCAGGGCTGGTTTTGTAAATTAAAATGGGTTGCAGTTCAATACAGAATACTTCATTTGCAGCCAAGTTAAATAAGAGAATCGACATAAATATAATGCAATTACTTTTGCTACTTTCATAATGCCTTTATGAGGCAGATAACCATCCCCATGAATACATTATCCCCCGGTATCTCTGCATCATTTCTGGACTTAAATCTTTTGAGTAGTATCAGAAGAATGGATACATTTAATTAAGTATCTTATTTTAGAAGTCAATTTTACAATGATCAGGACGCAGTATCTTTAATTTTCAGTCATAGAAGAGGCTTTCTTTCTGCCTCCAGACTGTTGTAATTTTAAGAATGCAGACTTGAACAGAGCCACTACATGTGTGTGTCTTGCAGGAGAAGCTGCAGAGCCTGGGTGTCCCTCTGTCAGCCGCAGGCAGGGGAGGGCTCCTGGGGTCCCCATGGTGCTGGCTGCAGCCCTGGGTGGCAGAGGCTGCTCTGTGCAGTCTGAGGTGACCCCATCCAATGGCCAGCGATGGAGCAGCGTGTCCCCGTGGGTGGGGACACTGGGCTGAGACCGGGCTGCTGTGCCCGGAGCCGCCAGGCAGCAGAGCCCTTTGCTGAGCTGGGTGTAACACCCTCCCTTGCCTGGGGTGCTCAATGCCCAGCGGTGAGTGCTGACAAACTGAGGGGGCTGGGATGCACAGCAAGGCCGGAGGGCAGCACAGGAGATGGCACTCTGCTTTGATGATGCATTACACTTACCACATGTTTTTACATCTTTGCTGCCTTTACAATTAATTTTCATTGCTCCAACATGACTATTACCTGCCCCAGCCCACCTTCACCAGCTCCCTTCATTAGCAGGGTCTTCTAATCAGCACAGAGCTAATTGCAGGTTTCCTGGGAGAAAGGCAAGCTTGATAAGGGGATCATTGTATTCATGTTCCTCTCGGCAGACATTTCATGTAGCAACCAGGAGAGATGATACAGGGCAGGGAGGTGGGATAGCAACGTGGGGAGGCAAAGGACAGGGAGCAGAAGGACCCCTCAAGCTGTGCCTTGGTGTAGGCAAGGAGGAGACAGGTGGGTGCTGACCCCAGCCCCTACCCCAGCTGCTCTGGGCCCTCCCAGCTCCTCCACGTCCCCTTCTGTGCAGAGACAGCACCAAGGGGTGACAGCCTGGGCACTGTCTCAGGAGCCTGGCTCCACCACAAGGGAAACCATGGCGCTGTTCTGGCTGGGAACACCATTCCAGGGGCAGGTGTTCAGTGGTGAAAAGAAGTATTTTATTTTTAAAAAATCGTTGAAAAACATAAATATTCATTGAATTAGGAACATGGACTTAAGAGTCCCAAAGGCAGGAAGCCCCAAGAAGGTCCTTGACCACCCAGAGGGACCCACAGCAGACACAGATGGGGCTGCTCCAGACTGCCCTGTGACAGGCTCCGAGAGGGGGGGGATGCTGTGTGCATGCTAAAACCTGCTCACGTCACCCTGTTTCACTTCAGTCTTAAAATACAGAGTGCAGAGAGAGAACCAAATCCCCAAAACTGGACTAAAACTCCTTTGAAATGTGCTTGGTACCAGAGCAGATGGAATCCGTCTCCTCCGGGAGGGGCCTCTGCAGGCACATTCCCTATATTTGCTTTTACATCACTAGCTATTTTAGACTTGCAGTGCCACATCTCCATGAGCAGCCAGTAAAAATATCCTGTGGAAAGCACTGGTATTCCTACCTCTGCACTTGGAGCAAAGCTGCTCATCTGGAGTGCAAAGCACCAGCAGCTCTTCGCGGCAAGCAGCATCTCCTACAGCCACGGGATAAGCCCCTGGTGCTGAGGACACGCGTGGCACCCCCGCGGACGCTGCCCAGACGCACTGAGTGCTGTCCCAGGCCCCAGGGGACACCCCCAGCCCCGGAGCGCGGGGCTCCAGCCCAGAGCACGAACCGCGAGAGAGCCCCGCGGGCCGGGACGTGTGTCCTGCGGGAGAGGCGGCTCCGGGACACGGAGTCCGGCTGGCTCCGGCCACTGCGGCACACGGGCCCGCACGGATCGGCAGAGAAGCGGCGCTAGACGGGGTGCGGGTCAGGGTGTGAGGGGGCTGGGCTGGACAGGGCAGGGCCGGGCTGGGCAGAGCTGGGCTGGGCTGGGCTGGGCTGGGCTGGGCTGGGCAGGGCA